>OMPJ01011017.1:80909-118349 GCA_900312935.1 Carapus acus
AAGCCTTAGTGTGAACGTCAGTGAGAATCATTCCAAAGTGAAAACGTATGAGTATAAAAACAGCATGTATGAGTATGAGTGTAAAAACAACACAGAGGTCCTGTAAGATTTTCCTCCTATATTCAGTAACACCTGTAAAAGAAGCTTCACTGAAAGCAGCGAGGACCAGGCTGGGACAGGTCTAATGTATTGCATTATATGATCACGCACAAACGCTGTGTACAAACAAGAGTTGATATGTTGGACCACACTGATGAGAATCCATGTGGAGCTTTGGGTGAATGTGCATGAAATATCTGTGTGCAATATTAGCATCAACAAGGGAATTGTGGATTTCATCTGCAGGGCTCTCTTTGTGATGCATCTAGAAAATCACTGGATGGCTGGGGTACATTATTTCAAGAGAGAACCTACTAGGCTCCCAAACACGCACTCAAAGAGATGGAGTCACATTTTCAGAGTATTCATGCCACTGCGGGAACATGGGGAAAAACAAAAACGGGTAAAGGCAATGTGAAAGTGATGAAAGGGAGAGAGAAAGTAAGAAGCAAAAACGAGAGTGGCGACAGCGGTCAGTGTGCGTGTGTGTCTGTGTTTGTTATGGAGGAGGTACATCTGGACAACACATCTGTTGCATGCTAAGATTCATGAGTCACTGCAACCACATGTGCATCATTTCCTGTATGTTTGACTTTGCTATTGGTTGGCGCTTGATGACATGTCTGACTCTGCTCCTCCTATTATGTCAAACTCACAGAATAGAGTCCATTCAACCAACCAAACTATATGTTTACAGATAGCTTTTTAAGTCTCTATACATCGTTCATTTGCATTTTAGTCCTTTTTGCTAAGGAGTCAATAACGCAATTTTGGATGAAATGGTTGTCAGGCTGTCGTCTCCTCTCACTTTAAGGGAGGCATTTTTTCCTGGAACTGTTTACTACAGGCTTATGTGTGTCTTTGCTCCGCTTAGCAGAAACAATAGGCAACACATGTGGCTTTATTTACCCCATCTTTTTGATGTGTCTCGTAACCTTACAAAGTATTTTCCGAGTAGAACATCCAATCCATGTGCTGCTCTGTTTCGTTTTCTCATCTCCCCCTGGCCAATCGCGGAACAGACAAACATTCGGCTATTTCTGTGAATATGAAGATTTTAACATGAGTCCGGGAATTAAAATAGCAAACACCCATTTCGTCATTGTGACGGCTGTTTATTATTTTTAGAGTAATTCACTCTGTACCTGTCCATCAGAGGCACCTGCCCATATATGCACGTAAAAGCCATGAAGGGGGAGGCGGGCATTGTGTGTGTGTGTGTGTGTGTGTGTGTGGGAGGGGGGCGTTTAAAGTGTATAGCAGACCAGCTGGGACATAAATTCCCAGCACATCTTCTTGTCTGCACATTGTCAAGCTAAATATAAACGGAGGGGCTGCCATAGTGACAAGTAGTTTAAATTTCCACATAAAATCGTAGAGCTTTTAAAAAATGTCATTCACTGTCCTGATATATTTCCTCCACACCCTAAAATCTGTACATTTGGCACACATCGGTGTATCCTGTTCTGCAGACTGACTTGATACATAATGAGTTCTTCCATAAGGCCAGCTCCACCCTTTAATACTGACTTTTCCATGTGTTTCATAGATCAACAAATTTTCCCCAACAAGCTCCTGGTTGGAAAAACATTGTCTGCAAAACAAATGTGGATGCAATTTCCCCCGAAATCATTACAAGCGAAACAGCCCGAGAATGACTTCAGCTTTCAAAAATTTTAACCCTGTTCATTGAATCTGCTCCGAAAGGAATGCGTTTTCAAATGTCATAGTTGTTGGATATCAAATGCCATACAAGTGTCGAAGTGAAAGATCGGGCCGGTCTGCAAGTCCTCTCTGTTATGTTAATGTCTCATGAAGTCACAAGAAGATGGGAACAGACACTGTGTGCTATTTGCTGCGTGGCACCAATGACTCACAGCGCTTGTTATGAACAAAAAAAGAAACAGTGAGGAGAGGAGCAAAGTGAAGCGGAGCAAAATGATCATAAACAGTTGATTTGGCAGAAAAAACTCATTCTAATGCGCAGCTAGTTATGTGGGAACCAGAATATGCACGGAGGGCGCAGAAGGAGAGAAAATGAAAATTAAATGAGGAAGGAAAAATAAGCCCTGCCTCTGTGACCATAAACAAATGCATCTCCATTTTGTGAGGCCCAGCGATGAGCAAGTTGAAGATTGCCAATTTTGTTTGGAAAATAAAGTGAAAATAAGACAGAGGTGACAGAATAAAGAGATGGGAGATGCAAGGTTTCCTTGATTCAGAGGACAGTATTTCAATCAAGGAAAATGATAATGGAGAAGTGTGAGCTGTGGACACAATGAAAATATAGAGTGCTGTGTTGGGCTCGGTGTGTTGGAGGAGCGGCTGCTTTTCAGATGATTCACCACAGAAAAGCGGTTCGAAAATATGACCTCAAAGAAATAGAGCAACGAGAGGAGGGAGGCAAAGAGGGATGAGAGGGTGGGAGGGCT
Source organism: Carapus acus (assembly GCA_900312935.1). NCBI lineage: Eukaryota > Metazoa > Chordata > Actinopteri > Ophidiiformes > Carapidae > Carapus > Carapus acus. The sequence continues at coordinate 83,441 of OMPJ01011017.1, forward strand.
TTTGAGCGAGAGTGCTTTGGGCTTTGGACTTTGGAGCGCCCAAACATGCATACACAAAGACAAACACGTCCCCATCACCAGCTTCTTTCTCATACAGTATCTCCATCTATCGTCCTTTTGCTGGACCAGAGACTTCACAGCAAGCTAGGGCCATGCTAAGGTAAAACTTCCCGCAATTAATGGTCCAATGATGAAACACGACCAATTTAGGTTATAAGGAACAAGAATATATGTGCACCGCTTCTAGTCAGTGTGTTTTTTCTTTTTTATGATATCTACACGAGAAACAGTTAAGTTCAGCACGGCAAATAAATGATACATACGATGCTTTGCCAAACATGGTGGTGCTTGGAATATGTTTGCTGCGGTGGAGTGAACAGTGTGTGCAAATCTAGACTGTAGTGTTCCACTGTGCAATCCTTTTATGCGGGTCATAATGTTCTTGAAATAAAATGTGCGGACAGTCATTAAACAAATAAGTGCGATGTGTGCTATCGATTCACAGTAGCTTGGCTCTGCATTGCTGTGCTGTACTCACGGTGCAAGCTGAGGGAGATGTTAATGACCCTCTCCTCTGCAAAGCTCTTTAAATTAGGGATCTTGGCGCACTTCAGGTGCGTGGATGCGGGGGAGTCTCCCACATGGATCCAGCAAACTGTCTCCTGGGCGTAGAGGAAGTCCATGGCTGTTGTTTGTTTGGTGCTGGTGGACAGCAAACTGTGTACCGTGGTGCCACTCAGAGATGTGGCTTGGATGTTCTGGGAGTTGGCGATCAGAAGGACAGGCAGGCGGTCGACAGGCACTGAAAGAAAGCACGGAGAAAATAAAGGGGGGATGGAGGCAGCAAACCTCCATCTCTGCCTTCTCTGGTACTGTACATACCATTCTTGGCCTTGCAGGAGCGGTTGTCTGGCTGAGACAAGTAACCCTCCACACAGGAACACGTGTAGGAGCCATCAGAGTTGGTACAGGACTGACTGCAGGTCCCGTACACACTGCACTCATCAAAGTCTGAACCACAGAGACGGCACACGGTGGTGAATTGATCAATATGAGAAGGCCAAATAAAGTTTAATGGTATGATGCACTGGAATGACCACAATGCTTAGTGTGTTCCATTCTAAATTTATAATTAAATAGGTCATGAAATAGCATGGTCCAGATTTTGAAAATCAGTGTGACGTTGATTTTAAATCAAAAATCATATTCCCAGACCAAACATAAGACCTTGCTGAGGCTACAAATTTCCTGAATCACTAGATCAATGGGTCAATGAGGTACCTGCCTACCTAACTACCAACCTCATTGTAAAACCTAATAAAGATACTCTCTATCTGAATTGTGTTTGCGGAAAGTACAATAAATGCTGTCCTCTACTGCTCTTTTATTCCCGTGTGTCTTTTCTGTCAGGTTCATTAATGATTCATTTAGTTGTGAAATCAGTGCCGGGTGTCTGCATAAAATGGTCATAATTTCTGTAATTTTGCGATGAGTCTTTATGTCTTGGTAAAGCTGCACTGACTCTTATATTTCTTTTGGCAGTTCTCTAGGCTCTCAAGTTCCCAAACTATCCCGGTACGTGCCCTGCATATTACTTATTTTCTGTGCGCTGTAGGGGATATCAGGCTTAATAAAGCATTAGAATCGCATCAGATTAGATCTGATGTTTGCTTCCTCTTGCTTCCTCTTCTTAAACAAACACGAATGAATGTCTTTCACCATGTTGTGCTGATTATCAATAACGCAGGGAATCAGGGCACAAATGACACAATTGATTTAAGGCAGGAGTTTTGACTGTTGTCATTGACTGCTTGTTTGCAGCAAATTAAGTAATGCTTCTCCAAGTGTACCAGTTCAGAATAGCCGCACCCACCTTTGCACGTCTTCTCATCCTCACTGATCTCATAACCACTCTTACAGTAACAGGCAGGCCCTGTTGGAGTCACACCACAGCTTTCTTGACAACCCAAGAGGGAGCAGTTGGATGCAAAATCTGTGAAGAGGAAAGGGATGTGGATAGGTCAGGAATGCATTTGCAGCACTTAGAGAATGGAGATGTGATGCAGGGCTCAGAAGGAGTAGTTACCATAAAAACATGTGACAGATATTGACTGGGCAACTACCATAATTTAACTTTTTTGCTCCACTCAGCTTCGAAAGTAACTCTAAAACATAAGTGGCATCAAAGCTTGTTTGTCTCTTTTCACTTAAGGCAGACTGGCATAAAATCATTTAATAATGCATTCATATCATATTGCCATAAAGCCACAGACTGCACAGTGGTCAGTCACTCTGTGCTAATTAATCCTGCTGGGCACCATCTGGCAGTGTAAAGACAGCTTAAAGCCTGCAGACCTGAGGAGCTGGAGGCTTGCAAGTAGGAATAATCTTCCAAAATGCATTGCTGAAGCTGCAGTTGTCTGAATGTTTACAGTTCAATAAAGTGCTGAGGTGCCATGAGTGTGTGTTTGCGACAAAGTTAGGATACTTATTTTCCGGCCAGAATTCTGACAAAAGTGTCGAGGAAAAATAACGTGAGCGGTGAGTCTGGCGAGTGCAAATTTAGGATTTGTGGGGAGCTGGAAGGTGTTTCTAATTTTGTCCAGTCGTAAGTGCCATTCAGTGCAATGTGGCCAAATTCAACACCACTGCGAAGTATAACCTCAAACATTACCATAAAGTTGATTCAGCACCTGTCTGACCCAATGACACTGAAAATTGTAAACAATAAAAATTGTGATTTATTGCACAATTTTTCCTCTGAATGCTGATGTTCCCATTTTTCTCAAAGTAACACAGGGGGAAAATGCCCATGTTAGCGATACATAGGTGAACATAATAGAACTGGATTAACTTAGTCTCTCTACACCTGTACATGAACATAACAGGCCTTGATTAACTTAGTCACTCTCCACTTAGGGAAGTTGCAAACGCAAAAAGAAGAGCATCAATCAGGATTAGGAATTTAATGCCAGTTTAACAGACAAGGTGGCATGAAAAATGACACCATGAATTAGAGTGACTACAGTGCCTCTCCAGATGTTCACTAAATCATCTTTTCCCTGACCTAATGTGTGCACAGGCATGTGTAGTCATCTGCAACATAAGCATCTTAGCATCCCAGTCAGGTTTCCCTGTATCCTAACTGGGCCTAGTTCTCATGGACCATGGCTATCAAGAACAGAACTCAATATGAGACACTCACACTCACTACCGTCATGTTAATTCCAACCCATCTCCACTCCCTTGTGTACACACACACATCAAATACTGTACGGTAAGGTGAACAAACACTGCATGTTCCCCTCACTCGTTCCGATTTGCTGACAAGCTCATTGTGGAATTTTGGAGGCAGTGTGTTAGTGCACGGAGAATATCCTGCGAGATTCAAATAAATCAAGACACTTAGTCATCCCGTCGCATCCAACACAGTCACCTACCTGAGATTTATCAGTCACGAGTGATTCACTGTGCCAAGCAACACAAACTGTGAAGATGATGACAGACATCCCCAAAGGATTCATAAAAGTGGACTAATTGTTTCCCACAACTCAGAGCTGTAAATAGCTAGGAATTTCAACAAAAATCAGTCATCATATGTCTACTCTTCACTTGTGTCTAATCTGATGTATGAGAGTGACTGTGTTGAATACTGAGCATTGTGCCACAGAATGGCTGCCTGATTGCCAGATCAAACAAAACCCAATGGGACAGAACTGAACAACGACTACACAGGTGGGCAATACAAACAGAATCCTGCAGCACTTACATAAAAAAGCAATAGTTCGCGTTGCAGACATGCTGGGAATGTTCTATAACAAGTCAGAACATGTAAAAGCCGAGACGAATTTACTTAGATGACACGAGCAACAATGTAAACAAACTGAGATGACAAACACCGCAACTTCTCTCCTTCCAAATTCAACTCCCACATAAGAGAGATTACTTCACAAAGACGCACACATGTTAACTAAAAATCCAGCTGGCCTGACAAAGCATGAACATTTGATGGCTTCTGCTATGTCTCCCAGGTTGCTTGAATGCATATTTAACACAGGTTCGTTTTTACTGTACAGATGTTTGGATCGTGAAAAAAGGACGGTAACTTGGCAAGAGAGGTAGGGGACAGACAAAATGGCCCACGGCGGAGGATAAAATGGCCAAACTAGAGACTTGATTAGGCAAATTACAAAAGCAACACGCATCCAGGGAGCATTCATGTTTTTCTGCCATCACGACAGTAGCACAGTTTATAAGATTAATGTGTTTCTCTCAGGATGTGCTGCTTTCACCATGGAATAGGAAAACAACAAACTCATTAATATTACATAAAATGTTGAGCTTACACCATTGATTTAAGAGCATGGCTATACAACAATGCATGTCTCTGAAGGTGCGTTTTATGCGAAAGCCAGACAGAAGATGACAGATATATCCATGGGGTTACAGGACTAGCGCCTCCAAAGCTCAGCCCAAGTCAGGTTTTGTGTCCAATGTAAATCCAAAAACAAAATGCGAAAGTATCTAAGGGAATGATGTGCCTCATATGGTTTTACAGGTCTGTGATATAACACCCCAGCACGGACGATTAAATACAGGAAATGACTCAGTGCTAAAGGCGTCCACTCCTAGATTTGGCAGTGAAGGGCATTTATGTGTTTTAACAGCACATAAAAAGCATTAAGAAAGAGATTTGGCTCCCTGAGCCATGGGGCAATTTTTTGTCATATAAAACAGACATTTGCTGAAATGTAAAGATCAAATTAGACTAGACTGTCTCTGCGGCTGTGTCTCAAAGATTTGATTGCTTCCTCCTTTGTTGTGGTAAGAAGACCTTGGCCTGATTCCTACGAAATTGTGGTATGTGCGGACGAGTAAATAGCACACTCACTTGACACTATGCTACGACTTCATGGGTTTGGAACTTTCTCTGTGGTGTTGTAGATAGTGAGAGGGGAATTCAGCGAAATTGAAACACAAGTCCTTTCAACTCTAGGTCACGTACATTTCACACAGAAACTCTGCCAAGAAATCATTGTCTAACATTAACATCGATTGATTTGGGACAAGCATGTCACAGTGCCTAAATTGCCTGTCACACTGCTCCATATTACAGCCTACAGACCTTTACCAGCATGACTTCCACTCTCTATGCTAGTGCTAACTCGAGAATCAATTAGCCACTACGTCCTTAGCATTGGCTTCAGAATCATGCTTGTTCATTCCTATGCCTGCCTACACCTCACTTGAGTAGCTGTGGAGCCTGGCCCCACTGTCACCTGGCGAGAGGTGAGGTACACCCTGGGCAGGTCATCACTCTATCATAGCCAAGAAACCACACACACTCATTATAATTTAGTATCTTGCGCCACATGTTTTTGAATGGTAAGGAGAGGCTGCAGTACCCGGAGAAAACCCACGCATACACAGGAATAACATGCACATTCCAGACAGCATTCTAACTGGGAGCCTTATTGCTGTGAGGCGACAGTGCCTCTGTACCACTATATTGTCAGTATTAGAATATGGATAAGGTAATAACATCTGTGGATCCAGACATTCAGACATTCCACAAATCAGATGTGGTTTTGCATTTCAGTAAAATGAATATAATATAATATATATACTATAATTTCACAATCACACTCATCATACGCTGGCTTCACATTAAGAATACTGAATCCCTAAACTGGCAAAAAATACAAATCAATTTATGTCAATTATCCACCTGCGGACATAATGTCATCTCAATGTCATCAGCAAGACAGCAATGGTTAGTGTCTTGGAAAGACTCTGATGCTGTGGAAAAAGCATGGCAGTCAAATTTGTACGACACGTGTTTTCATGTAATGTTAAGGAATGTTGAAAGCACTTCAGATACTGTGGCCACTGAGTTTTCAACAAGGAATCTGGAGAGGGACCATACAGCTTCTATTTCGGCATTTGCAGAATATGGCAGAGTTTATTTATGAAAAATGGGACGTATTGTGCTGAGCTGCACACTTGCGCTTACATGAAATTGTGGAAAAACATGATACACTTGTGCATTAAGAGAACAGTACCTCTGCAGTGTGGTCCCTCATCCCAGCCATCGGTACAGTCTGAGACACCATTGCAGAGTTTACTCATGTGGATGCACAGCTCTGTTCCCCCACACTGGAATTCATTGGGAGGGCATCGTGACACAGTAGTGTGTGGACCTGTGAGACACACAAACACACAAATAACTGGAAATGCAAACATTTTAGATACTTTTTTGTTGACATTGTTTATGGATCAAATGTGTATACAGCATGGAATGCCTTTCATTAGTGTAAAAATAAAGTGTTGGGATGACAACAAGAAAGCAGGATGTATCATCTTCTGTTTGAATGCACCCATTCTTAGGGGCCATCTTAAAGTCTGGTGTGTTTTCGCACTGTGCTTGTTTGTTCGCCCCACTCCCTCCCAAAACTTTGCTCTCTGTTGTGGACGACCACTGGTCATGGGAAAGTCCAGTGCTGAACAACAACACAGAAATACAGCTTTCGGTTTTCACAACAACCACAAACTGATTTCCTCCATTATAGCCAATTTTGCATTTCCACAAGGACACAATGAAGGCAAGTATGTTTTGGTGTAAAAAGGCTAAAGAGTCAAATACTCATTCTCAACCATTGTGGCTTTGTCTCTTCCTCTCAAAAGTCAGAACCACAAGGCAGAGATCCAAAGAATCAATGTGGCACTAGGGAAGACTAGGCAGAACTAGAAAAACACTATTATCCTGGACGGGACCGACTAAATGACTACTTTCTGTATGGCGACAGCAGCCAAAAACCCAATCTGCAAAACTGTTAGCACGTCTCTCACAGAAGAGACAGAGTGAGAAAGAAAACCGAAAAATCATTCATCTCGAGTGAGTATGAGTTTCGGAAAACTTACTTATCCCTCAACACAAAATCTACGCAGTTTTAAGCCAACGTAGGCTTGAGGATAATCACCGACTCTTTGCCTGAACAACAGAGGTTTTCTCCCTCATTTTCTCTTTTCTTCTGTCTTTTTCTTGGATGAGGTTTGTCTGCCTTGTGACTCTCAGCTGAAATTTGTCTGAAAAACACTGAATGACTCAGCATTCTATTCAAGGTCATGTCAGTTATATAGCCAGCCATCTGCACGTCTGCTCATGTCAACTTTAAGTTCTTCATGAATATATTCCTTTTGGTCACATCTATCAAGTTGACAATTAATTATGTATGTTAATTCTGTTCCTCCTCCCGTCTTGCTTAATACAGTGTAACATCTGTTAATGCGCATTATGCGCTCATGACAAAAGATGTGGTGGGACAAATGAGCAACACAAAAACAATCACATACACGGGGAGGATAATGTTGAAGAAAGCAGGGAAAAGGAAGGAAGGGATACTTCAAGTAAACTGTACTACCTCATGCGTGGTAATTGGATAGAAAATAACGAGGTAGCAATTTTTTGCAAGCAGTCGGTGTTTGGCAGTGCCGTGATGGAGATCGCATCGCTCCAGTAAGAGGGAGTTGGGCTACGGGCCTGAGGTATGATTTCCTTTGAATGAATCCTAACAACAGATAACGTCTTATCTTTCTGATCAGTCTTATCAGTCTAATCTTTCTCTGCACTTCAAGTTGAGTGTTCAGGGCAAATCTTCCTGTGGAAAGATACAGACAGGCTAAATCAAAGTTGATGGCTCTAGATGCTCCGTATGTTAGCAATGTGAATCCGTGCAGGAATAGCAGGGAAAAAATGACCTTGTGTCTCCATGATCGGCCCATAAAAGCTAACCTTTGATGGAGCCAGCGAGTGAAAACTAAGGCTGAGGTTTTGACTATTCTTTTCCAATGGAGGACCAGGAATGGTTCCTGGCCTCTCTCCCACAGACGTCACAGAGATGTCCACAGAGCCCAGAGCAGCTTTCACTTCTTCCATAAGTATGCCTGACTGCACAAACGTGTCCATGGGCGTACACATTGAGACACACCTCAGTCATTACCTCATTTTAAAATCCAGACTACGTGCGTGATTTGTACCACCTGCATTATTTCAAATACAGTTTTCGAGAAAAGGATGTAAGAGAAATGGCGGAAGAAATCTATCACGTGTTGTGAAAACACCTGTGGAGCTGAATAATGCCTGTTCTCTCTCAGCATCTAGTAGAACAACATTGTGAGATGGTGGATTTCAGACACCTTGCACCAGTGGAGTCTTTAAGCGGCTTCTCACAGAGGTAGGTCACATGGACCATGGACCAGCACAGATGAGGGGCAGGGTGAGAGCAAGGGGTGACGGGAAAACTATGGGTATTGTTTAGATCACACAAATCGGCTGTGCCCCCCCCCTACAAAGCAGGCTGATCCTCAGTGTTTTAAGTATGTGTCACGTGCAAACACCAGCCTTAGTTGTGCTGTGGCCACGTGTAAGTACAGCAGGGGTAGAAGACCAGACCCCAACTTATGAGTTGCACATGGGCACAATAACAGGTGTGGTGTTAAGCGCTTGGTGTAATCAACTCACATACTATGCCAGGCCTCCATAACTGTAGGCTCAAACTGTAAAATGGTCACCTCTGTTACATGTCAGGTCACAACAGACAGATCTAGACAGTCCTGGGGGGAGGAGTGAGCCATGTCTGCTCATGAATGACCAGTTGTTGGAACTAAGGTGTCATGAGATACTTTGTTGATCTGGGAGAGGAACTGCATTGTCAGATGGTGCTGAAAAATTATGCAACAGACTGCAATAGTGAAAGACACGTTGTCCTTTATCTTTGTGATATCTTGCCCATGGACTTCAACGAAATTTTGGGAATAACAACTGAGTGTGAATGATAAGCTTGAGCAGCTAATATGCTGGGACAGATTCAGACTGTTGTTGACAGCAAAAATTGGAGCCATTGAGAATTTTTATTCGGTAGCCACTTGTCAACAACATGCTCATTCAAACGGTAACACCATGTTCTGGCACTAAAGCAAATCCAAAGCAGATTAAACGAGCCAGGAAAAAAAGCTTATAGAAGAGAGAAATAATGTTAGCAAAGCAGCATCAAGCATAACCATTACCATGTGGAATGGAGAAAAGGACGATGGAGATACTACAGTGGCATCATTGAAAACAAATCAAAAAATATAGAAGAGAATGGAAAGAAAGAAAGAAATAGAAATCCCACTCCCCACCTGCGCCCCTATACACTGGCTATATAACTGAGTGAATTCATCCAAAAATATTGCTCATGTATGAATTGTGCAACATCTGTCGTACAGGAGAACTTCATGACTCGCTAATACTTAGATCACAAATTACCATGTTGCAACAGTCTGGCAGGTCCATCCTATCAACAGCCTACGTGACACATTCTTGGATGCAGAACCCAAGCCCTGACCCAGCGCCTAATGACCTTCGCCTGACAACTCGGCCAAACAAATGAACCTCTAAACAACTAGGATACAAAGCCACAAACATGATGCAACAGCAGAGCCTCTTTGCGTGGAATAAAGAGGGTAATGAGCGAGTTTGTATTCTGATGTTGCTCCTCAGTGCACCCATGTCAACAACATTGTACACAGCCCAGCAGCAAGCGCGGAGACAACGGCTACCACTGGTAACAAACAATATGTGGGCTCGAGATGAGTAGCAATTTAAATTAGTAATTTCAGACCAACCTTGCTTGCAAAACTGAAAGCTGAGAACCAGATTTCTTTTAGTGGAGACAATGGTTAGGTAGAAGCTGTCTTGCAGCAACATAATAAGTGAGACTATGATTTGTTGTGACTATCTTGGGCTCCAACCTTCCTTGTCAACTCAGCCCACTGTGTATCCACCTTTAGTTCATTGGAGTCTGCAGTTTTAACCATATCAACACTGCAGTTACATTCCTTTCTGGAGGGGCTTCTGGGATGGCTGGCAGAGTGACAATCAAAGCAGGAAAGCTAAATCCAGGTCTGCAAAGCACAACAAACTTAGAGTTCTTCAGAATTTAGCTGGAGGAGAAGTCCCAGACCTTTTACCCTTTATCTGTTTGGTGATCAGGAAAGGATATGAATAGCAGTGCCATCTAACATTGTAAATGATATCTGTTGCCAGTGAATATGTCTGCAAGGTAGCAGTGTAATGTCATACAAGAGCAAATGCAAACTAACTGGTAAAATTTCTCAGATATGTCATTCAAACCACGACCAACTTACATTTTATGAACACATTATTTTTTTCCCCTATAAAGCTTTGCATTACAGGATGGGAAACAAAAGTTGTATCAATTGTGTATGAACATTCAAAGACAAATGTTTTTTTTTATGAAAGTCCTCTTTCACAATGTCGCTGGGATAAAATGAAAGTGGTGTTGACGGAACATGGGGAGCAACACTGCTGAGGGAGCGTTACAAATATCTGAAAGGAACTAAGTTTGTTACAGAGTTGCGAGCCAAGAGAAGACTAACTCGTGTGAGACAGTCAGTGTCAATTTGCGACAACTTTCAACTGGGAACATTAATCAAAAGATACACAAAGGACTATTGCACAGGAACAAATTCAACACATGGGCCCATGGGTTTAGAAAAAAAACTGCAAAATCCAAAGAGTTGAGTCTGCTATCAAGATAGGAGACTGGCTGGGTGTGTAATAATGCTCCCCGTCAAGGAGTAATCGTCAGTCCTGATCAGACACAAAGTGATTTATATGGAAACAAGCCACGGGGCAAAGTCAGGTGTTTTGCACCTGTCTGTTTCTCTATCCTCAGCATACAAATTGTCAAATTACCATATTAATATTACAGTTTATGTTCCTCAGTCTTCTGATTCAGACGATCATTATGCATGGTCTGCTCGCACTTCCTGTCCTTGGCTGGCTTCTCTCCCTCCTTGGGGTGCCTCTGGCTTGGCCCCTCCTCATCAGAGAGCCCTGCTGAGATTACATAATGTTCTTTTCTAAAATTTAAACCCATGACACGCTTTTCTTCGGCCATACACATGCATGGCTCACTTGTCCTGTTTCAGGAGGGCAGATTTGCCCTCTCTGCCGCTGCAGCCTCAACCGTCTGGTAAAAAATTACCAACTCGAGGCCTATGGGGTCATACTGTGACTGCCCTTATGCCCTATTGTTCTCCCTTGTTCCAACAATGTATGAAAAAGTACTATGCACAGACATAAAATGTGTGGTGAGCAATACATAACATTACCTGTGTACATCCATAATAAACCAGAATTTAAGAGTGCAGAAAATGCATATAATTATCTGTTAATTTAATAAATTTTACTTCTGTAATCAGTAAAAAGATGTGTTACTTCTATCTATGCAAATATTACTATCATCAAATGGTATATGGGTAATAATGCATCTTACAGATAAATAATTTGCTATCATATTGTAAAAGGTTTAAACAGCACAAAAATATGTACAAACATCTGACTGGCAGATAAAGAGGCAGCGATGAGAGAGAGCAATGGCTGAGGGGAAATGCTGTCACACCTGCAGCAGCTTCTTGTAGGAACAGGATGCTCAAAGGTGATGCACTCTTTCATCTTGAGCAAAGGTTGTTACCCCTGACATACTGATGGCTATCTGGCTGGGCGGCGGTTAATTGTCAGTTTAAGGGAAAGAGCCACAGCTCAAACATCAAAACACAAGCTGCCCATATGAATGTCATAACAACTGGCTTCAGATAGCTGCCCGGCACACGACACCACCAATCTTATATACACCGAAGCATCCAATCTCCCCTATTCTGTCACAGCACCTGCAGACTGAACCCTTGGAAACAGAATTTAACAGATGTAATCTGTTCTCTTTGTCATCCCTTGAAACAGAATCGGGGACCTTAACAATTAAAATCATGAGCAATTGTTTCTTTTCAACTTAAAATACTCTCTGAGAGCTGATGGTGCAAGTGCCTCATCCCTTACAAGGCTAATTGCCCCTCTGGTGGGAACTGTCTGCTAAGCTGCCCTTATTAGAGACTGGAAGCAGAGGATGTCATTTCAATGTTACACACTTCCTGTGGTTGGAGGGCACACACTCCACATGCAGGATTATTAACGGACCCCAATAAAGGCTGCAAACTATGAGGGTGACAGGTCAGGAAAATCTCTTCTCTTGCAGAGTTTCAAACTTAGACATTGCTGGCAAAGAAACAGTTCCTTATGCTTGTTGGTTGAGTGATAGAGTAGAATATAGGACATATGACCAAGCAAAGATTTTGTTTTTGTTTTCCTCTGTTAGTATCACTCTCTGCCTGTCTGACCCAGTACCCATGGATACAAAGAACAGCATTGAGGAGCAAAGCAGCTGCAGTGGACAGTTGCTGACTTCACTGATGTTAGCCAACACCCCAACAAAGGCCACTGTGAAGCGCATCCACATCAGTGAATGCACAAACCACTCTAACACATCTTTCAGACAGTTTTCTGTTAAACTGTCTTGACAAAGAACTTTTTTCTCAACTTCAATAAGGAACAAATATTAATAAGCAGTTGTGTGCTGGGCAGAGTCTGGGAAACTGCAAAGAGCTGAAATTTCACTCCTAAATGCAGCAATATATGATGCTGCATCTTTGGATCTGCATCAAACCTTTTCTCATGTGGTAAATTGTGACCCAATAGGAGACTAAGATAATTGCGAAAATAGGAAGACACAAAAGTTTCTAAACATTACTCTAATATGATACCTTTGTTTACTTGAATAAGGAAACATTTGAGATGGGGTCACAAAAAATACAAGAATTGTTTCAAACAGGCTACTGAACCTGAATGTTCCATTTAATTTCAAATTAGGGGAATTAAGAATCCTTTTACGTTTTAAAGGTCATCTTAAACACCGCAATTTCCAAATTACAATCAGCAGTGGGCCATCATCTTATGCCTGTCTGTCTCATTTTTTCATCCTTATCTGCCCTACGTCAGGTCAACACCCGGCACAAGCCAAAAAACTGCAGTTTTGGCCTGAGCGTTATAATTGGAGAGAGTAACAGGAGTCGAGGGATGTAGTCACTGATTCTGCTCCAGATGGAGAAAGAGATTGGCGGAGAAGGGGGAAGAGCAGGTTATGAAAAACAGCAGGTTTCTACCTTGCTTGGGGCTAGTGCCTAATGACTTCCAGACGTGTGCTCAAGTCTCTTTGCACCACGTCTAGACAACAGCTACACGGCTCTGCTCTGACCGCCCAGCCTCTCACACACTGTCTTTCATAAGCATAACATGAGCACTGGTACGTACATGCATGCATGCACACACACCAACAACAATCTTCACACCGAGTCCCTGTGCTGTGCCCTCTTGGAAAACTACAGGCATTGCAATCTATGAGGCTGACCGAAAAGACGGTGCTCTTCATTGCCTCCCCAGAGATTTGCCCTCAAAGGATTGCAGCTCTAATAGAGACTTTGAAATGACAGCTGTCTTTTTTTAGTACTCTCAGTTGTCACATGGCTGCTACTTCCAAGGCTCTGAGCATTGAGGATAAACATGCATTTCAAAGCAAGGCAAACATTGTTATCCTCTTAATTGAACGTGAGTGGGTTGTTTTAAGGGAGAATGAGCTCTCTCACAAGCCAATTTAACGTCTTATTGTTTTTCATCTCAACTGTGGTTAACCACTTACAGTTCATCAAGAATCTGCTTCACCATGTGGTTAAGGGCCCATGGTGTGAATGAAGCAAGATCTTGTCTTATCAAAAGATATCACAGATTACAAGAGTGATTCCACAAACGTGAGAAACTGGCTGCCTGCTGGTCTTTGGGAGCCTACTGTACAATAACTGAGATTAGCAAGCTTCAAATGTTGTCATGCTGAATTATGTTGTAGTTGGGAACTCAGAGATCAGTACGAAATAGGACAATATGCAATTTGCTTTTTTTTTTTTTTTTTTTTTTGCAGTAATAGGAATTTTTGGTATTTATTAATGCTGTGTTAATGTTAATGCTTCAGAGTAGAAACAAAAAAAAAAAAAAAAAAAAAAACTCCAAGACCCAAACTAAATGGTCAGCCAAAGTTCACTCTGTGTTCCTTGGATGCAACGAAGCATTTAATAATTCCAACTCACAAACGTCGGGGTCTTCGTCTGAGCCGTCTGGACAGTCCTTTTCTCGATCGCAGCGCCAGCCCTTCAGGATGCAAGTCTGGTCTTTACAGACAAACTGCTTTGGACTGCAGGTGGACGGAGCTGTAAAGAAACACAAAGAAAGTTGCTGATTACTATTCATGGAAGAACGAATTTTTCCCTGCGATCTTTGTTCCTCTGCTCTCATTAGCAATCGCACTCTGCTGTGCTCAGAGTCAATACTGGCCCTGACCAGCACTAATTAGGTTCAAGAGGGTTGGAGGAAAGTGGGAATGAGTATACAGAAAACCACATTGCCAGATAATTAAGGGAGTGTCAGCATAAACGTTATATACCTAAATATCTGGGTCAGTCAGAAGGCTAAGCGTAGTTCCAATGATGAACATGTCAAAAGAATATCAAAGGACATCTTGTTCAACAAAATACACCCCACATTCCATCACTCCATCAATCCAACTTTCCAAAAAGAGAAAACCTGCCCCATCTATTCACTGCCAAATGAGGAAATGTGTTCCAACCCACACAAATTCAGGTCTTTCAGAACAGTACGTAAACACACACACATGGACATACAAATACACACCCTGGGCATTCAAGGGGGATTCTTGGTGGTTACACGAGTGACCAGTGATTTAAATCAAACACTACTTTTCATTGAAATTACACGAAAGGCAGGCAGCAGAAAAATATTGGCTTTTAATACGTGTTGCTTTTGAAAAGTGAAACAAAATGCTAATGAATTGTAATTGAGGTACTTCTTTTCATTCTGTCCGTGCTAAGCATTTAGATGCAAGACCTCACCTCACAAAGCATTTGACAGACGTCCAACTTTCATTTGAGGAAAGCCCAAAAAAACAAGGATTAATGGATTAATGGACTGAAGTGATACTCTCACACGCAAGGATTTAAATTTCCAACCCCCCAACATATTTTTCCACCCTGACCAAGCATGTCTGACAATTGATTGATCTGAAGTTTAAACCTTTGTATATAAACAACAAATAGGTTGTTAAAATCCAAGCTTAACTGCAACGGCTGCATGTCTCAGAAGGTTGCAGATTTAACTATAATACATATCTATGAATATTTGATATACAACATGGATATCATAATGTGATTTGAGCTGTATAAAGACATGTTTTGGGGGTTATATAAGGACGCATCACAGCCATTTGGTTAAGCATTTGTATCCCAACCACAACACACTCCTGCACACAAAGGCAGAGAAAAGCCACAAGCACTGGTGCAGCCTGATGCTTTGCCATCAATCTCTACCTCCTCCCACAACAGATAGAGAAAAAACCTTTATGTGGCTCCAGCTTGTGCACAGACTGAAAATTCACAAAGTAAACTGCACAGACCGTGCAGATTATTGAGGCATACAGAATGCACAAATACGTGATGCGACAGATATCGGATGAAGCAGGAAAATGAGCTCAAGGTTAATTGTATATACTGAAACTGACAAGTATCCATGTAAATTCTCATACCTACCATTACCCATTTAAATGTCATTGCGTGTGTGTGCATGTGTATGTAGGTGGCCAGGGCATTTAAATCATACATGCCAACCGACCAAGCGTGTGCTAAACAATTTCTGCTTTGAACACTTTGTGTACACTGTGTGTAAAATTGTGAGCCTGTATACTATTTACTGTATAGTATCAACAGTGTACATGATACACAATATATCACTCTATGTACTGGGTGTTTCTTTATTTTTCATCTTTGGCTTGATTTAACTGGTCATGTTGTTCACAACCCCTCCAATAATGGCAGTGGGAGGAGTGTGCGCCCATCTCTGACTCAAACACATCATGCTGACTGAAGCTTACTAGAAAGCGGGGGGAGCAAGCCAGAAGGTTTGTTAGCCGAGGTTGTAGGCAGTCGGGCAGTTGGGATTGTACCATGAAACGCAGGAATGTGCTCTGAAATAGGAGTATAAATAAACAAGGGAGAAACTAAATCTGCCTCCCACAGTAATCCATCCCACCTCACCCACTCCTTAACGTGACATTCTAAAATACCACTCTTAATCTGCTCAAAAACAACGAACAACAATGGTTGTTGATTCTGCAAGTTATTTGCAACATAATGCGAATGATGGTTTTCTTCAGGCACTATCATCATCCCTCCATAGCCCCGTCGGTCAGAGGAGCAGGGGTGGAACCATGATGATGTGTCGTGACCTCCATCTGTTCCGAACCATCCCTCACATCCAGCACACATACCAACCTGCCTAGATCCTGTGACATTACTGTGGATTTCAGATATATAGTATATATAAAATCCAAATATGGTCAAGTAAAACTTCGACAACTATCATATGTAGCATATGATGGGAGGACTTTTGTGTCATCTGAGCTAGGTTTTACTGCAAATGACTGGTCTTTGCTATTTGAATGATGAGGATGGGCATTAGGATGCAGAAAACGTTGATCCTTCATCCATGATCAAGGAGAAAAAAATGATACAGAGTGTCTCAGTGACAGCAAACAGGAATGGAGAGATGACTGAACTGCCAGTCAGGAGAAGAAGGGTGAGGCTCTCACAGCTGGAGGAAGGCCTCAGAGGATCTGAGAACAGAATGAGCTAGTGCTGGGACGCTGAGACGGGATGGAGGAATGTCACACATGCTGTCAATGGGCTCCCTGTGTGTTTACCAAAGTAGGAGCCGCGTGAAAATGCTTTGGGTCATCGCCATTTGGGCTACTTTGCACCCCCACCACTGTCTGCGAGCAATCCGAGATGAGCCCAGTCTGGCGTGGAGGAAGTGCCCTCTCCTAAAGCAAACACGGGCCTCTCCCCAGCCACCCGCCCCATTTCCTCCAGCACCCACAGTGGTACTATAAATAAGTTGGAGGCCTGCCCTCTGACGCAGGGCAGCATCAGCCTGGGCACTACAAAGCTTCAGCAGACACCAAGACTACTGCCTCATCACACACCACTCAGCAGTGGTGGAGGTGAAGGAGGACTTGAAGTGCCTCCAACACTGGCGCTGAATGGCAACTGGAGCGCTGTGGAATCCAGTCTTCAAAGCTGGGAGACTGACTCATATTAGGGCACTTCTCCCTCTAGCAGGCAAAGATTCAAGTGTCCTTGAGCAAAACAATAATTCAAAACCAGCCCAACAGTTGCTATTCTGTGAGGATTTCCCACTGGGCACCAATAAAATTTATGCAAGCCTCAAGAATTTAAATGAGGATCTTTTCAAGCAAACTGTGATTCCTTGCAAATGTTCCCCCTTGTGCACTGTGATGTTCTTTTCAGCATATTTTGTAATAAATGAGATGAGAAGATGATGAAATGATATGAGAACAATGAAAATAAGGAAGAATATTATGATTTGTCCAGTATGGTCATGATGACTTTGTCAGATATCCACTATCCGTCTGTATCTTAAAGTAGCTTCATTTTTCATACTGCGATTATGCCCGGTCCTAACACCGCGGAGAGGAGACAGAATGACAAGAGTGTGCGTTTCTTGATGGTGTAATCTCGTTGGAATTAATCATAAAAATTAGATAATGACATGCTCACTTACAGACTGAGGCACGTGAACAGAAATTCTATTTCTCCTACCACTCATTGCAGTGGCAGGAGAAATAGGAAGTCAATTCTTCAACAAAATAATTGAGAATTTGAGCACATTTTCAGCAATAGGCTGCTTTCATCTACATGAATTTGTGTTTGGGTGAAACACACAAGTGGCTTACAGAAGGAGCACTTAAGAGTAGACCAAATGCTTGCGGTTGTATGTTCATGGAGAACATTCACAACCTTACAGAAAGGCAGATGCTTTTGATTCACATACAGGTAGTGAGAAAAATAAAGTAGGAATGTTCCACAAAAGTGCTTGGTGTGTGAGAATGCAAAGCTATTTCCAACGCTCTGAGACCGTCGCTCATTTTCTGTCATGAGAGAACACATTTAGTTTAGTCTACTGGTGATAAGTGTTTAGCCAAACAAACATAACACTCTTAGACACATTCTCAAGAGAAGAGGATGGCCCACTTCCCCAGAGTATTCCTCACGACTACATGTGACAAACCATCTTTATGTTTTTGAAGAGGAGGGTTTACTGGTGAGCAAAAGAATGACTGAAATTGCAAGTAATCTATCTTGTTGGGCATGCCCTCATAAGAAATTTATCTTCTCCAGGATCAACAACCTAGAAAATACTTCACCATCGCCAGTTTAACACTGACTCATTACTAAACACCATGGCTGTGAGCGGGCCAAGCACACCGATTACATCACAGAACAAAGACAGACAGTGACTTTCTTCAGTGTCTGTGTAATGTTTATGAGTATATGGGTATTTATGCTTCCACTAAAGCTCAAGTGGGACATGTGCAGTGGAGCCATCTGTGTGCTAATGTCTGGGTCTCAGCACCGGGTCTTGCCAGTATTGAAAAAGTAAACAGGGACACGAATCAACACAAGCAGGGAAAGAGGTGAACTCACTTGACCTTTCGGCTGGCGGGAGGTGGTTGTGTGGTGGATCCGAGGGCTAAAATAAGTGATGGCCCACAGTAACCGATGACAAAATGCAACAACCTATTTGGTTCAAGCCTACATTTTCCCCCTCCACAGCTCAGCCGCAATAACTTTAGGGCGAAACGCAAGACACGACACTACTGCTTGATCGGGTGCCTCATGAAATCAGGAAACAAGACTGAGTAAAAATCAATGAACTCAAGACAGAACACTGCTACAACTGCGCTGAGAGTCCCCAAAAAAATCAGGGCTACCACAGAGTGCTGAGTAAATATGTTGCAATTATTGAATTTTTGTCTCATTCTATATACATTTATGAGGCAGGCGTTGTCGTACTTTTACCAGTGGCTCAATGGAGCAGAGAATATCGGAGAGTGCCCATCTTCACTAAAGCAAAAAAAGGGAGAAAAAGAGAGTGGGAGAGAGAGCGAGGGAGGGGTAG
This sequence comes from Carapus acus, assembly GCA_900312935.1. Lineage (NCBI taxonomy): Eukaryota > Metazoa > Chordata > Actinopteri > Ophidiiformes > Carapidae > Carapus > Carapus acus. The sequence continues at coordinate 102,438 of OMPJ01011017.1, forward strand.
AGATAGTGAAGGAGGGAGGGAGAGAGGAAAGCGAAGAGGCGAGCCATTTGAGGAGGAGGAGGTGCAGCACGAGCACCATGGTAGGAGCAAACAGATCAAAACGACACATTCAAACAATGTAGTTAAACAGAATGACATTTTAGTGAATCTCTAACCTGTGCGAGTCAAACATAGCTGCCAGCATCATCATCTGAGTTCACAGTGCTGAAAATGACTACCGCTCTGAAACAGGTCATGATGTCATCCGCACCAAACGACACATTAATTCCTCAGTCATGTCAGTGAGACAGAATGACATGGCCCCTGTTATCAGAGGAAAGATGTGTGCCTCTGGTGTGGACAGCGCTGGAGTTTTCATGGAATTTACAGCACATGAGGCATAGCGCAAAAATAAACAACAGCAAAGTAGAAGTAAACCAGTCTGAGTTGTTTTGTGTGTCATCGTGATCTAACATATGCTGAGTGTGCTTCGATGAAGGTTGGGAAGCAAAATGCAGCTTCGCAGGCCCTGTGGGGCAGCAAAGCGCTGCCTGGAGCCGTTTAGATTTTACAGGTCAGACTAGAGTACAATCAGGCTACACATGTCTTTGTGGCATGGAGACACAGGACCCATTAAGAGCAACCGAGTAATCAAATGGGAACTTAATAAAGAGCTGTTTGATGTCTGCCTGAGATTGCACCACGTCTACACTCCAGAGTAGTAATCAGCCATGACTGCTGTTTGTACTCGACCTAGTGCTTAAAGCTCGGCAGGAGGAGGTGGTGACCTCCTTCACATCCACATAAACCTTGAATGGAAGCGAGGAGCAGAGTGAGGACCAGAAGCAAAACCACAAGGTACGATCACAATCCTCCATTATGTCAAGCGAGTCAGTTAAGTCAAATCCCTTTGCCAACCAAGCGCCTGAGCACACGATGTATGGAGCTCCTGAAGGAAATAAATGACAATTAAGCCTACTTAGCATGCTGCCCAGGGAAACATATTAAAGAAGATTATATGAAATTCTTTGGTGCCATTTCACAAGTTTCCAGTCTTAGTGTGACGTGTGAGCACAGGGGATTGGCGCTAGATTCTCTACACTGGAAAGTTCATACACATGTGCTGAAGTTACTTGTGAAAAGGAAATGTGTAATGATGGTCTGGCTGATACAGAGGCTCTTAATTTATTCTACGAGGGATGAAAAATTCATCATGACATTTGACAAGTAGCATAATAGAGTTGGTCTTAAAGGTTGGTATTAAATCGAGAGGGCTTAAAAATAACATTACATATGAGGCTGTTCCCTTTGACGCTCGAATATTGGATATTATAATAATACATAACATAATGCGAACAGTGATCTGATATCTCAGCTTTTTCTTTTTGGATTATAAGTATCCAGCGAAAATCTAGAAGTTAAGCATCTAAAAATAAACAGGTGGAACAAACAGGTGGAGATAAATATATACTGAATTTTGGTGAGGATATTGTGAATGTTCTAAAAGAAAGAAAACTGTAGCTGCATACCTGCATCAACAAGGACTTGAGGAGAGGGCAGAACCAATTCTGATGTACTTGAAATAGGAAATGGAACAGTCTGAAGCATCTCCACCTTACCACCGTTTCACTATATTGGTTATGTTGCTGCTGTTGTATTTTTCACTTCGTCGAAAAGAATGACTTTCATACTTGCAAATAAATTGCAAACATTGAAAAACGCCTGTGGCCAAGATTTTCCTCAATACAATTGATTTCGTCAGTCACTGAAGTTAGGACTGCATTATTTATACAGGCAAACTTCAGACAGACAACACAAAAAGCAATATCTATCTATAGTGATCCATCTAGCGGACACACAAACACACACACACGGACAGTGACAGCCCCATCTTGTATATTGTGAACTGAAAAGAGACAGAGACATATCAAAGCCCGGCAATGCCAAGAGCAGAACACATGGAGGAACGGCGAGTGACAAACAAAAAGAGGGGCACGTTTTATGCCACATGCAGTGAGAACTGCCTCATTCCATCCACTCTGTAACTAAGTTGGTTCTCCTCCTTATAAGCTAGTCTCAAGCTCCAACCCTGAAGCTGTGGCTTTCGCTAACATTTCAAGCAATTTAACTGTTTGCTATCAACAAAAAATCAAAACAGGGATACAGACAACATGCAGTAACTCCAGCTGAGAGGGTTCAGAATATTGCTAAATGTCACTTTGACATTAGCAGCAGGTTGGACGGAAACCATTCCAACTAATATCAAATCAAGGTACGGACCTCAACTTCGACCATTAAAACTGCTGTTATTAAACACTGTGAGCTATAATTACTCAAAGTTTTTCTGCTTTTCTGCTTTTTGGGGGGATTGGAAATGGAAAGCAGCACTGCCCATTCCCACAGTTATATTAAAAATGAATGAAAATTGCTGGTCTGACCTACTTGTCGAGAAGACTCAACTCAACATGTGAGCAGTCATTTACGACTCCTCACCAACACTGTGCGTAGGTCTGTTTTGCTCCTCAGCACTCCAATTTTGACTCCTCTTGTCGACACACACCTCTTGCTATTAGCTCTTCGCGCATCACTTTGTTATTCTATAAAACACTGACTGCACATCTGTTTCCATAGTATCTCTGAGATGGTGGGGAATGAGAGGAGATAATAGAATGTGCTAACATTTAAATGTCAGCAGCATGAAGGATTTCTATTGCCTTGTTTCACATGTGGGCGATTGTCTTGCCTACAGCAGAGGTACACAGATCTTGCTGGTAGCATATCCTCCATCCATTCATCCATTCATCCATACATCCATACATCCATACATCCATACATTGATTTTGTAGCAGTAGGTGCAAGAGAGACAGCAAATATCTGCAGCAATCATGATCTCCTGGTCTCTTTGGTTTTGTTTGTTTGTTTTGGTTGGGGGTTTCTCCTTTTATTGTTGTTGTTTTTTGGGGGCTGGTTAGGTTATTTGTTTGTTTTGTGTCTTGTGTTTTGCTTTAAAATACATTTCCCTTCTGGAACGGTTTGCAATGGCTGTCTTGTCGTATCATTAAAAACTACATCTGAACAATAGATATATGCAATTAATTTCTGACATTCTCCTGCTGAAACAATAAAAATGGTATTTGCTGAGTGATGCTACTTTTACAGTATTTATACAGTATTATTACAGTATTTCAGTTATGCACTCACCTCAACTATGTGTTTATAGCTACATTAATGTATTACACTTAAATATTTGCACTTGTCAACTTTCTTCATACTTTATCGGATACTTTGTCAGGGCAAAAGTTCAACAGCAACCACAGCCCGACAACTGTGATGTGTTGTTCCTGAATTGTCTTTCCCTGTCCCCACTCCAAAGGACAACTAATGATGACCTTTTGGTCACAGTTGGGCTGCCATCACCCCAGAAGCTACCAAATTGTACTGCATTTTCAAAGCCTTAAAGCAAATGTTATGACAGGGAACAGGGTGTCAGCTGAGATGAACTGATCATTAGAAATTGGTCTGAAATCTGATGTAAGCAAAGGTGAGAGGGAAGAGCTGTAACAGAGCAGCGCATAACAAAGTAAGGACCGACATGATCAACGACCATTTCAAACAGACACGGCTTGCCTCACAATTAAATGGCTGCCCCCACAAAATAAATAGAAATGCCCAGAAATACTTGCAGTTACACCGAGTGCACATCATTACACAACTGCTAATCTGCAGCATTTCTTTGGCCACAGAGTTTACCACTCGTTGCTTTCATCCAATGAAAAGTTGGGAGCTCTTTCATAAGGGTCCTTTTTCTACTGGCCCCCAATTAGCAGCACCCTATGAACAATTTGCGACTGTTAATGGAGCTGTCCTGTGGGAAACAGACCCAATTAAATTCAGGGTCTTGTTACAGAGGACTCTTACTTGTTTGCTTTTATTCAGGAGAAAAGACTCAAGGAAACAAGATGCAAATGAGCTATTACAATTTGATAGTCTGAGTACATGGATGCTTAAGAATCCTATCTTAAACTTCACTTACTTAACTCCTCTGCACTAATTTTGCTGCTATTTTGCATGATGCGGCACATGGAATTACATAGCAATGAATTAACCATATAAGCACTAATAGTCACAATTTTTTTCAATTGCTTTTTCACTGAAGCATGATTTTATTTGATGATTATTGCTTGACAGAATATTCATCGCAAATGAGGCTTGTGTTTTTGACAGTGGCTGTCAAAGCCACGGGAGCTGAGTGGCTGTGTGTTTTGATCCAGTCAAACCAATTTATGTTGAGATAAGGTCATTCAGAGGAAAGTGGGGAAAACATCACTATGAGAGGATCGATTGCATGAGCCCATTCACTGCTCTGCATGGGTTTTTAAATGACACTGCAGTTATTCATAAGCAGGTTATTCATTCAGGCAAATCACACATAGCTGTGTCACACCATGGTGTCATTTGCACTGCAACAATAAGAGAGCGGAGGGATGTTTTTTTTTCTTTTATGTAAAAGACGTCCACACCGCTGCAGATGATGACAAATGGTTGGGGAGGGGGGCTGAGCAGGTAGCATTTAGTGCACTTACACGTAAGGAATGACTGTGAATTTATGCGCCATCCTCCTTTCTCACACGCAAAGGCTTTTAGCGCTCGTCTTAGTGTGCACGGCAGTGCGAGGCGGTAATAGTTCCCAGAAGTTGTTGTTGTGAGTGTGTCTGTGGGTCGTGGCGTGTGTGTGTGTGTGTGTGTGTGTGTCACTGCAGATGACTGTTGGCATTCGGGGGTCCTGCTTGGAACAAACAGGTGATAAACCGACTAACCTTCAGAGACCAAATCAAACCCTGGCGCAATGCTGCACTCGCCCTAAACGGCAACAGGCGCACGACTAACAGCGGCGATCCCTTCAAGAAAAACTAACACAGGATTATATAATAAACAAGAATGAATAGAGCTTTTGTGTATTGTGGTTCGAGCGGCATATGATTTTGGAAAAGCACTTTGACGGCATCATTTCCAATCAGACCTGAGGCAACTCTAACGGCGCCGCAAGTGTTGGAGGAGTGATGTTATTTTATTTTCACCGAGTGGTGTCTCACATTGAACTGTTGAACGTGAAGTGAATATACACAGACGAAATGCGGACTCATTGCACAAATCTCTAGCACCGCAGAGGTCGAAATTATCCTTACCCGTGTTAGAATTTAGTTCTGTCGGACGCACCGACAACAATGTTAATGATGGAAATGCTCTTGGCAAAACGATTACCTGGAAACAAGTGGTTTGAAGAGATGTGGGGCCTATGTCCCACTGTTTGATGGTTGCCCGATTAGTTTGTTATTTCTGAGCACTAGATATATGCCGTTAATGCTGTGACATTGCAAAATTCTCATGTGCCTCAGAGCACCCAGGGACAAAAGACTGCTTTAATTCTGTCGCCGAGGTTTCACAACCTTTGTTTAACTGCGCAAGTCAAACCAGTGGACGCGTCTTGGAGATGTGGTGTCAAAGAAATGACAGAGTGCAATCAAATTGGTACTGCCAAACGAACGTGGGGTATACTTCAAGTTACTTAAGAGCGTTTTGCAGAGATTATTCTGATATCTGTACTTACGGTCAATAGCTTCGGCCAGATGAAGAACGTCCAAACTGTCCAAAAATCCCAAAACTAGCAATCCCGTTGCCAGCATTTTGGCGGTGGCGCTCAACATTGTAGCCTACACAGAAAAAAAAATATTAGACATCAATCGGGTCTTGGTCCTGTCAGGCTGGAGGTTGCAGACAGGCGACGACGTGTTACCGAACCCGGGCGATGATGCTCCCCGCCGTTTCGGAGACGCGCTCTCCGTGTGCGCAGTTTATCTGTCAGGGGTCGCCCACACTTGGGGAATATTCTCGGAGAAGTGTCAGGGCAAAATCCGTGGCTTTTCCCAGCCCGGTCGTGCTTAGGGGCTCCTCAGGAGCATGGACAGCCGTGCCACAAAGGCTAGCAGAGGGCTGAGGTGAGCATCAAGCTAGTAGCCCCGCTCTCCGCCGAGATGAGGGGAGCTGGGCTGGCGCATCTGAGCACGCACTTCTCCCGTCTTTTGTTCTCACTGTCCCGGTGAAGACGCCACGGGGAGGGACCGAGACGTGGAATAGGACGATGCTCTCCTGCCGCTGGTGGGAGAGCAGATAGAGGAGGGGGAGCGGGCTGAGCAGTCAGTGGGAGGACTGATGTGTGTGACGTCTGCATCAGCAGTGGCTCCGCCGGCGCTGTGCCATGTTGTGCACCCCTGCCAGCAACAGCACCCCGGGCGCGGGAGCGCGCATGTGAAGGAATTCACCCCCAAAACCAACGCACGCGTACAAAAGCGCCACTTTCCCGAGGAAAACTTTTCAGGGGAGGAACTCGTTGTATGAAACGATGTTTTTTTCTCACCCTCTCTCTCATTCTCTCTCTACGGCACAACACGACCGCAAACCAGTAACTTTCCTGCAATAAATAACAGACCGGCGGCAGTGATTACAAAATAAGTTGCTACCTTAGACGCTAACAATTCCAACATGAAACGGGACATAAATACGTCTAAGATGTCTCTCTGCCGGAGGACTCGACTTTTTTCTTCTTCTTCTTTTTTATGGGAAACGTTTTTATGCCTGGGAGTGACAAGATTTATTTTGTCTTTTAAAATGATCTTCCTCCAGTTTCCGCCCCCCAAAAAAGTCATCATCTGGCGTGATTTTCTGCATAATGTAGAAAAATACTTGCGCATAAAGTATTTCAAATGGAATTTCTCTTCCACAATGATTTTCCGTGAAATATTCGTATGACAGATGAAAGAATGCACAGTTCTGTCACAGTCTGTCCTTGCTTAGTTCGAATTTCCAAACTTCAAGACAATACAAAAGTACTCTATTGCCATTGCGAGTTAAAGTCAGATGTAACAGTCAAGATGCAATGTGACATATCCTTGTCGTGGTTTTAGAATAATGCCGAGTGGCTGCAGCAGCATTTATTACTTTTCCCTTTGCGCGTAAGATATGCTGATATTTTAAAAACTACACATTAAAGCAGAAATGATATGAGGAAAGTTCAAGAGCGAGTACAACTGAAGCTGGTACAACTGGTTAACGGGGGAATAAAGTTATGTTGTGATGTTTTCAATTCTAAATGTGTTTATGTATTGCAATTCCATCGTGACGTAAAAATCATCATCGCTTGAATCCCTACGCAGTAGAAAAGCTTAGTGCGCAATCTAGTGGTTAAAGAAGTAAATACACTGACCAGGTGTTCCCCTGTTTTCACTCAAACATTTTTTTTACTATTAAAATAATCCTTTAAAAGGTGTTAGTTCTGGTATGAGTACTGCCGTCATTGTGGTAAGACAGCTGAGTTTGATAAGCATCAAGAACTTACCCCCCAAAAAAAATCTCCGGTTTGGTTTGTTTTCCTATATCTTTATTTGTAGGTACATTTAATGGTATGCCTTACCTTCCAAAACCTCAAAGTGCCATATGTACTGAAGAAAATTGTTGGAAAAGGAGACTCAAGGCAGACCTGGATATAAAATCAAACCAAAACAGTTAACATATTTTTGTGGACTGGAAGATGGAGTAAAGCGTGAGTACCTAGTGGCAGCTTGCAGCCGTGTCAAACTTCACAAAGTACGTCAGTTTTTCCAATCAATCATCTCGATAGTACGTCTACCCAGGTAGGAACCGTATGCAAGCATGGGCCACTTGGCTTGTTTACTACAGTATGTTTGGCAAAAATTATTAAACACACATTTCAACAGAAACTTTTCATAATTTTAGGGATGTGTACCCACCTTGTCTTATCTCGGGGATATCTGATGCCATGTCGCTTTTCCTGCAGCATAAAATACTGAAGAAAATCTTGAGATCATCAAAACAATCTTGTTTAAATTTCCTCCATCAATAGGTAGATCGATTAATAACGTACCTCAATGAGGAATCTACCTAATTCAATGAAATTACATAGCCACAATGTAGTGTAGCTGTAGTTCCAGTCCAAGCCCGAGTAAATGATGAGGGTTGCGACAAGAGGGACATCAGAGGGCCTAAAACGTGTTTCAGAAATAACTATGTGGATCACACACACAATACAATTACCATGCTGCACTGGTCGTGGCTTTGGTTAACAACAACCGCCTCTAGTGCTCTTGGCGATCAGGGTGCATGTGGAAACTATGAGACTGCTGGCCAAGGACAGAGGAAAAGGAGAGGTGGACGTGTTAGGTGCAGCCAGAGAAAATGAAAGGTAAGACTGTGGAGGTGAGAGTAGGGATACTGAATGTTGAGACATGACTACGAAAGAGGATACGCTCGCTGGTATGATGATGAGAATAAACTGACCTCCAAGTTACACATATGAGGAGTGACACAGTTGGGGTCATCTTGAGGGCTTGCAGTTTGTATAGAGCTGTGAAGGTAATGAGAACGTCGGACAGGACTGAGAAACTGCAGTTAGAAATCAAAGAAATAATATTGAATGTTCTCAGTATTCATGCAACCATTGGATGTCGGTTAAAAGAGAGGAATAGCCTTTTTCAGAGGCAAGAGAGTGATCACTTCAGCCAACTTCACTGGGCATATTGATGAAGGTAACACAGGGGACTAGAGGGTCTGGGTAGATAGACACATGTGGACAGAATAGTTGGTACCCTGGACCATCATTTTTTTCTAGGCCTGTTTTACAAGTTTGTTGCTTGAAATAATTCTGTTGGTCCAAAATTCAAAAGCAATGTCTAATTACTAGAGATGTCCGATAATATCGGCCCACCGATATTATCGGCCCGATATTAGCGTAAAAATCTAATATCGGTGTCGGATTTTTTTGCTTTAAAACCGCTAAAGTAAAAACCGATAAAAATACAATAATGCTTGCGTTACACTGAAATAGTGCCTATGCGCTCCTGAAGCGTTTACCGGCGCACATATCGGTATCGGCTGTTATCGATATCGGTAAATTGAGAGCTGGACAATATCGGCAGATCGGATATCGGCAAAAAAAGCCAATATCGGACATCCCTACTAATTACTAGTGTCAGATTCAAGTTATTTCTGTGACCATTGTGGGTTTTTCTTTCATCAACAGATGGGTACCAGCAAATTTTATTCACATGTGCAGTGTTAAGAGAGGAATTCAGAGCGACAGACGGTCATAGATTGGGCAAAAAGGATGGAAATGTCAGTACTCGATGCAAAGTTCAAGAGGAGGGGTAGCGCAGAGTGACTTTTAAGAGCAGAGGAGGGTGCACACAAGCAGATCATATCCTGGATAGAAGACTTAACCAGAAAAAGGCAAGAGATTGTAAAGTGGTGCCCAGACAGAGAATTGTGAGGCAGGACCTAACAGTGCTTTGTGGGATGACCTTTATAGCCTTAAAGAAGAAGCAATTGAAAGCAGAGCTGGCGTAGTGCAAACCAAAATGGTGAGGAGAAACTGGTAGGAAAGTCTGTGTTATATTTTCCTCTGGATATAGGATATCCTATAGGAAACCCTCTTGGCACTATGTCTTCCTCTGGGAGATAGCGTACCAAGGACAGGAATAGAGGTACTGTGTGAGGAAGTGAGGAGTGGGGAGAAGTATGTGGAGGACACATATGAGGAGACATATGAGGACAGCTGGACAGTGATGAAGTGTGTGTTCAGAGTGAAAGGTTTACATTAGGGAATAGGGAGCCTCCTCTAGCTAGATAGGTTGACAACTGACATGAGGCAGGACTCCCTATGGACCATGACGTTTGCAAATAGCATTGTCTGAGGAGGAGGCCGGTTGTAAAGAACCTGGAGAAGTGGACGTTTGCACTGGAGACAAGAGGAGTGAAAGTCAGCATATGCAGCACAAGAATACATGTGTATGAATGAGAGTGAAGCAGGAAGACAGATGAAATGTAGTAAGTTGCAAGTAGTGGAGAAACTGAGGAGAAATTGAGTAAAACTACTTTAGATCAATCATCAAAAGCAGCAGACAGTGTACAGGAGAGGAGTGAAAAGAGTGTCAGGGGTGTTCCATGTCAGAGGAATAGCCACAAGACTGAGAAAGAAGCAGTGCGAGACAGTTGTGAAATCTGCATTAAAATTTGGTGAAGAGAAAGTGGCTCAGTACAGACAAGAGACAAAGAAGGAGACTTACATTGACTGCCTTTGGAGAGCATGGTGCACAATAGTCGATGTAGAAGTATCTCTTTTATCAATAAAAAATATTCCTCCAGCAGGGGTAAAACACCGTACACTTTTGTGGTCTTTTTTGTTGTGTTGTTTCAAAGTTTTTGCTAAGGCTAAATGGCAATGCAAGGCCAAACGTGTAGCCCTCTCTTTGCGCATGTGCGTGATTAAATGGCGAATGGCCAACAGCGAGGTTGTTTCATTGAATATTGTCATTCGTTGGGATTTTTTTCGGCGAGTTTTTTGTGTTTTCAAATCAGAGCGTCAACTCCAGTTTCTTGGCTTGGTGAAATAATTTCTGCCGATAGGCACCGGTAGGGGCCGCTAATTACCCTCTGCTTCTCCCTGCGTGGCGTGTGCGTGTTGCGATGGTGTCAATGGCAGCCGCGATCAGTGCTGACAGCGTGAAGCCCATATAAATGGGGCACACTTGATTTATGTTATGCTACAACATAAACTTTAGTGAGGAGTTTCACCACGGAGACAGGGTGAGTAACTTGTTAATTGTGTCTTTTAACTCCTGTGAAATAGATTTTTCATTTCTATGAAACCACTGTCTCGTGACATTAACACGGATATGATGCATTTTATCTGTTCACTTTCGTTTGTACCAGATACACGTGTGAAAGTCAAATTAAAGTTGCCGAAATTCCACATTAGAATCTGAGCGTGCCACGTTAAAATTCCATGTTAACGGCCTTGAGTAACATTTAATCCCCACCCATCAACAGGCCTACCAATCAAAGTCTCAGAAATGTGAATGACAGCTGGTTCTTTCAATGAGATGTGTTGATGTGTTGATGATGAAAAACAAAACAACCTTTAAGAATCAGTCATTGTTCACTGCAAAATCCAGATGTTTTCATGATAGACTTATGTCTTAAATAGTGTAAAGTTGTATGTATATGACACATGTTTTTTTTAGGTTTTTTTGTAAACATGGAATGAATATCGTACCACATGTAAGTATTCACTTTTGCAAATAATAAGAAGATTTGAAAAGTTAGATTTTGGCTAAGAACTGTCTATGCACACCACATGGTAGAAAACGATATGTAGGACTAAAAGGACATGAGGGACAATAAAAGGATATGAAGGACAAATGTGATGAAACGGCTACTGGAAACAGTAACAACATCCTTGCATGTAGAATTCTGCAGCGAAAGTTATACACAAAACTTTGGTCAATTTTGCCTGATTTTGTTTAGTTCATCCTCATCTCAAATCATCACAGAGACGTTTATGTCCATCAGCAACATCATCTCTCTTTCTCTCTCCTCTCTGCAATGCCATAAAGATTTTCTCATTTGAAGATGTTTTAGTTGTTTGCAAATAGTGATGTCGAGATTACAGTGTTTTCCCAGATGTGTCTGGGTTGTCATGACAAACCAGCAGGTGGAAGCATTACACAAATGATGACAATCCCAGATGGCGGGCAGACTAGACCCCATTTACACCCCAAATGCTTCTTAACTATCATTTTACTACCATTTGCATAGCAATATAAAACTGCTAATAACATTTTTTAAAGTCTTTCCCAGCTTAAGTTTATTTTTGAGCCGTTGGTTCACACAGAGAACAGATGCAGTTTATATGTTTTGTCTTATTTGACACTGTGCATCAGACATTTTCCACATAAAAGGCTGGATAACTTTTTTCAGCCAATTGATGTCCTTCATTTCTGTTGGTATTCCTCGTCTTCTACCAATCTCCTTTGTCTCCTACCAACCTCAAACCCGACTGAGGTGAAAAACCAACTATGCTACAGTAGATATACAATAGACATTTCAGTGTCCAGTTGGTGTTGTAAGTGTGACCGTCTCTATTGGCCAAATGGATAATTATAACTTTCCTTTTATTTCAAATATTGCTGGATTGTTTTGTATCCTTGCATTGTTGCATTTTAACACTTGTACATATTAAAAATGCAGTGCACTCAACTGTATAATGGAGAATTTTAGACTAAAGGATTCTCAGTTCAATAAGATGACTTGTTGCATTGTACTGTGAGGGCTGAAATTGAGATACTTGGTGACTAAACTGATTGTGACTCTGCCTTTCAAGACATACAGGTTTTGCACTAACAGTGTCACATGACAACATACAGACGAGTGTGCTCGCTGCTGCATAGCCATATCAGAAACTGCATGTTTAAAAACTCTAGTTGCAGCTTCCCTGAGGACATAATCAATGATAATAGTCAGTAGTAGTCATATTCAAATTGTGTGAAGCACTGTTTATGAAATTCTATGTAAAAACAGGATCAGTATGCTACCACATATGGCAGCATGTCTGACTGCTGGACTAACTATACTTTTAGCCACGTGTAGAAATGAAAAAGGGTGTACACTATAAAAAGTATTTGTCATTGCACTGAGCTCCTCCAGGCAAGTGACTCAGACTTCATGCAACACTGTGCACTACTTTTATTGAAGACATCCAATTAATTTAAAATGGTCTTTTAAACATTAAGTAGATGATTGATTTGGCAGCTAAACACTGGGAATGACATTGAGACGACCTCAAGAAATTACATTCACATACAGTATCACTAGAAGACACCCCCAAATTTACTTGCCATCCTTGACTCTGTTCATGTGATCTCTGAGTCTCTTGGTCAAGGAGGTGATGCAGCTCTTCTCTATTGATAGTCTGTGTCTCCACTCCTTTCCTCGTGTTTCTATTTCGTCATCCCTCCCCAACACTCGAGCATGCATCATGCATTTTGGGACATCCCCAAAGAATTTTGGTTGAATCCAACCCCTTTCTCATCATTAGGAAAACACCAGAGGTAGTCGGTTCTAGGAATCAATTCCCCAATCACAAGTGATTCACATTCAATTCTGTGAAATGAAGGACTTGAATTAAGGACACAGCAACTGCTTTCGTCCCCTTTGAGAAACAATGCTGGTTGTTGTGCAAACATAATGAAAGTGTCCCAGCACAACCGTGTCACGCGTAGTCTAATCTATAAAACATATTGGTGATCTGTAGGTTATTAGCCATCTGCTCAAGGCCTGTGTCTTTCCGAGAGTCCTTCAGCTTGATTTTCCTGTTGAAGTAAGTGAAAACACCATTCATCTGGTTTGTGTCATGACTGAGGCAACTATTTCATGCGTCATTCTTTCATCCGAAACTCCGGCCCTTGATGCACCTCCACCCATCTCATTTAAGTCGGAGATGGAAGCCAGGTCAAAGTGTGCAGAGAAGCACAGATGAGTGTTGGAGCTCATATCCCATCCTAGACCACAATGAAAGTGAATGAATACGTGAAAGAATCCTTGCTTGACTTGGCACCATCCACCATCACCCCTTCGACTTTGTTGCTTCGTTGTCTCTTCCTCCCTCCTTCCCTGTCAGTCGTTCACTCTCCCTACCTTCCTACAGTTCAGAGCCGATGGATTACTTCATCAGTCTGCACTCTTAGAATCACATCCTGTTCTGCCCACCAAGGAAGCATCCCCACGCAAAGAAAAACCAGACGGAGGTCTTGATGGCTGCCATTTTGGAAACATCTTTTGGAAACAAAGACCTGTTGAAACGATGACGATGATGATGATGAACAATCATATATCAAAATATCAAACTGAAATGATCATTTGGAATTATTCCTTCTCATTCATGTACACCCACACAGATAGTTACTGATCATGTTGAACATTTGCATTCATTGCTGTGTAATTTAGTGCTGTAGCAATGGATGTTAAACTATGTTAGATGTAATGTAAGATTGAAAACCAAATCACATCAAGTACAGACGTTTCACCAATACTCTGTTTTCGTGCATGCAGAAACAACAGGGAAATAAGAGAACACAAGGCATCAAATTCTACTCAGACAGCCATGAATGAATCAACATGCCATAACACGAAGACCAACCGCTTGCAAGTGAAAAAACATGGAGTTGTACCCATGCTGGAATGCCTGTCCAAGAAAGGGCTGTATGGAGTTCAAAGGTATTGACCTCTTTAGGTCTTTTGACCCTGGAGGGCAGACGTTACTACGTTGTGCAGTCGCCGCATGAGTTTTCTGCTGGAAAGGAACAATTATGGAGCGGGCAACGCTGATAACACCTAAGGAATTTGAGGCATGCACAAACAGCCCTTCCCCCATCCGTTCAGCGCTATCCCCTTCCCCCTGCCCTCGTCCCCTTCTCTCCTTTCCTCCCACTCCATCACCACGCTGTCTTTCTGCCTTTTTTACGCTCAGATCTGTTGCTCAAATTACTTCCATCTGGGAAAGTCAAGCAAAGAAAGTCGACTGAATATAGATTCAACTGTGATTTTGAAAAAAGTACAATCATTACACCGGTGCGGAATTTTGGAGTGGTACTGAAGTCTATCACTTTTCTGTTAGCTTCTTTCGAAAACTTTTGATTCGCTGTGAAGTTGTGCGCAAAGCTTATAGCAGAGAGGTTTTAGGGCCAAAGCCATTACGGCTCTTATCAACGAATCCACATTTTGCCCGTGAGAGCAATCTGTAGCTCACACATGCACAATGGCTATGTTTGGCACACTAGATATTTCTCCTCAACCTCATTAATCAAACAAATGGCGATTAGGAGAAACAAAGAAAATGGGAAAAAAAAGAAAATATTGAAAACGATGACATGTTTTAAAAGCAACTCTCCATGCTGGAAAATGTTGTGAAACGACACCTCTGGGGCATGTGTGGGTTATTTAAGGAATAGCATTTCAATAATGTTAACAGAGAAGTGCTGCGTCAAGTTGATGCTTTTGTACCTGTAGGTGAACTAAAAATGATTTAGTCTTCTTGGTAAATTAACAATTATTCTGCGTTAATTAAAGCACAAAAGCAAACGGCAATACTATTGCGTGTTTGCAAGTTTTATTGGTTCCAATTTAATTTTGACATCATTTCATTTCAACGTGCCTGTTAAGGCTGTATTTATTGTTCTAATTTGGAGTCTGCTTTTCCAGTGTTGTTACAGGTGATGTTTTATTATTCCAATTACAATTATTTCAAAGTTTTTCGAACCCTTGTGTGGCAGATGACCTCACATTATGTCATCTGAAAGTAATGATGCTCACGAAGAAGCGCTGCTCGCTGGAACAGATTCATTCATTGCAGCGATTTTGCCGTGTCCCGTTGCAAGGGCTGTGATCCAGATGAGAAATGCCCTCCAGACAGTGGGGTCGTTCCATCAAAGGGGAGCATTTCAGAACATTTCACTTTGCCAAATTGAACAAAGCAATAGGATGACTGAAGCTGTCACACGTCATACGCAGCCATTAATTTATTCAACTTTCTGCAATCATGGTTTTTACCTTTTGACCCCCAAACTGCCAGCGGATAGTAGAGTAGGAGTGACAGAATGTTTACGGGAACAGTGATGACAAGGAAGATGGTGATCCAGTGCAAAATGATAGCCGATGTTGTTATTTTTCAGCCGGTGGTGGGTACAAAGGTTTTAAGTGTCAGGGTTTGGACTGGGGGGCCCAATGTTTGCTTTTGCAAAGGGCCCCCGGAACTGTTGGTTTGTCCCTGTGGGGGCAACTGTACTGTTGCTTTTTGTTATTCTTCAAAATATTATTGTGGCAGTGCTCTGTTTCTGAATTTATCTAAAATCTAAATATTCTGGGTGCTGAAAATGACTTGATGGGATTTCCCCACAAATCCATGCATAACTCTGTTCACCCACAAAAACACAAAGGGGGTTTGGGATATGTGCATGGATGCTTGACAGTCGTCAACCATCCCCCCTCCATTTTGGCACCCAAACATCCCAAACTTCCCCCTTCACA
>OMPJ01011017.1:124977-148817 GCA_900312935.1 Carapus acus
GTTCGTAGTAGTAGTAGGTGAGACATTTCCCCGCCACTCGGACCTGTCAGGCCCGGGGGCGGTCGAGGGGGTTTATTTTTTTCCTGTAGTTTTCCCCCCTTAGTGGTTTGTGTACTAAAGCGAGCTTGTCGATACGCTCCCGCTCCCTCATTCGGAGAGAAAAAAGTCAATGGTGGAGGGCAAGTTTGAACTGAACCGAGCTGGGATAGCGCCTCTGTCCGAGAACGGGTTCGTGGGGGGCAGGGAGGGACCGCGGGGCCGAGGTAACACGGTGGAAAATGAATTCTGCCCGTTTTCCCCCCTCGTTAGGTATCGACGTTTTAATCGGCTGTTCATTGTCTACGCCGCCGCCGCTTAAGTTTGCAAAGTTTTTTCCCCCCTCGTTCCTATCTGAAAGCGGAATATGCCCCACCCCTCGAAAAATCCCACCAAGAATACATTCCCAGAAATTATGAATGCGCTCCGCTCGCTACGTTCTCTTCTGTTGACATTGTCACCTCGTAGGCGACCCGATCGGGACGCCACTAAATCTGCGGGGAAGACGTAGTCGTCGAGGACAGACGTCGCCAGCTCGGTTGTTCGAATTGTTATTGACATGTTTTCAACAGTGTGCCGTGGCGTGGACGGTGTTGTTTGTTTCTGCATGATCGTCTCAGTTTCGAGGCGACTGCGAAGCCCTTTTAACACACGCGATCGTTATTGTTGTGATCTCTTATCTACTCCACCGTTGAAATTCGGATTTTTTTCAGCTGGTGGTAGTGGTGGGGCTAGTTGGTGGGATTCATCCTTGACTTTGGGTTTCTGATCTTGGAATGGTTGTTTTACTTTTGGTTTCGTGAAGCCAGAAATGAAATTTTTATCCTTCATGTGTGAGGAAACTTGAATTCGAGCCTCTAAGTTAGTACAAACGACATGTAAACAATGATGAAACCTCACCTCACCTCTCATTATTCAGAAATCTTTCTTTTTCTTTTTTTTTCTCTGTCTGTATGAGTGTGTGTGACATTTTCATACAACATCAATTCTCACTTAATTCATTATTTTTAAAAGATCATTCTTGTTCCTATGTACACTGCACTGTAGAGTTTCAACCGACCTGATTCATGTCACACAACAACTCTCAAAAGTACCCAGAAGGGATGGAAAATTACATGAATCATCAAGACATAATAGCTGCAACTCGGTGTCACGATCCAAATAAATTTTACAATCAGACGTTATTGGACCAGCGGATTTTACGTAGTTGATTTCCTATTAATGATCTATCTAGAGTGTGCTGTCCTTGAATGCCCCGCTTCAAACAGCAGTGGCTCCTAATACCAATGCCATGTGCATTCTGAGCGTAAGGTTACCACACACTGGTTGGATGACTGACAACATTTATGAGGCAGAGCTTGAGCTGTTATCAAATAGTTCATGTATTTCTCATCGTAGTTACATAATCTGCTTCAGCTTCCATGTCTCACACACGATTTTAAAGACCAATGAAAGGTTGCAGTATCATGGTGATAAGGGCATTAAAACGCTTTTTTCCATTTATGCACCATCGCGTCAGTCAGTACAACATCAGCACAAATTGAAGGATTGAAAGAATTGCACATTCTGAACATCTGAATTAGGGATGTCCGATATTGGCTTTTTTTTACAGATACCGATATCAACCGATACCGATATGTGCGCCGGTAAACGCTTCAGGAGCGCATAGGCACTATTTCGGTGTAACACAAGCATTATTTTATTTTTATCGGTTTTTACTTTATCGGCTTTAAAGCCAAAAAATCCAACACCGATATTACAATTTTATGCCAATATCGGGCCGATAATATCGGTGGGCCGATATTATCGAACATCTCTAATCAGAATGTCTGTAAACTCTTCTGTAACCATGCGACAAGATACAGCATTGAAGTGATGTTATCATTATCATCAATATGTTTGACCTAATGGTGCTTTCATGACACTCAACCGTTCTGAACAAAATAATACATACATCCAAAATTTCTGAGTCATTATGTATTGGCAAATGAATAGATATGCAATTAAACTGGACGCATGTCTGAAATGAAAAGGTGTTTGCCATGTGGTGATTACAAACTCCTGTATCTACTCATTGAGGGAACAAATGATCTTGGCAGAGGCAGAATATTCCATTTCAGAGGTTTTCATGACTTAGTAACCTTTGTGTGTTACTTAGAGGAAACATTTTGATTTGTGTGAATTTCAACCCCATAGCTGTGTCTCTGTGATTGTTAAAAACGACAGTGTTGCATTAATTGCAGTGTAAATGAGGTGTATAAGTGCATGAAAACGTTAGTGAGACATCTTGGCTCATGTATTTTTTTGGGATTGATAGCTATAAACGGGGCCAATCCACATATTTTCACCCTCAGTGTCTCCAAGAGACAGTGTTGGAAAGCACTGCACATTTATGATAAATTGAATTAGCTATATATATACAATCCCAGAAGTTTTCCCTTATAATTGACATTTTGGGCTTACCAATCACCCCAGGACACGTTATTGGTGAATTGAAACTGAAATGTGTGGAAGAATAGAAGTGAAACATGTTCTCCACTTCTCGTTGTTTTAGTGGTCCCAAGCTCCTCTTTTTTGAAGTTCACATCGAGGTCAAGTTCCTCTGTTATGATTCCTGACGTTTCCCCCTCCCTCCTTCAGCTCTCTCCCCCTCCCTCCTTCAGCTCTTTCTCATTCTTTCCCGCTGCCTTTCTCCGGTCGGCCATACCTGCATAAGTACACCAAACAAAAGTAATGTAAACGCGGCGAGGTACGAGAGAAATATTCATTGTGTGTCTATACCTAGACGCGAGGATTGAAGGTGTTTGGTTTGTCGTTGCGCCCATAGCCAGCTGCTGCTCGCCTGACTCAGCACCGTATTTCCACCCTCAAATAAATAACATCAATGTGCTCGAATCTAATTTGGGCGGTGCCTGCGTCACACTTCCTGGATGGAAAGAAGAGGTGGCTTGTCGCTTCTCATGTTGTCGGGGCTTTGTCAAATGGTTTGTTTATCTGCAGGTTGGGTGGATATTCACTTAACATGTCAGTGAGAAATTACCGCGATTTAAACACACCATCGCATGGACGCATACTGCAACTGCGGTCTGAAAGCATAGCGCAGTAATTTGTGAGAAAACTGGAGCATCAAATTAGCAGCGGGGAAAGGAAAATTTCCATTACAAAATCCATACAGCATATGGCGGACTAGCAAAAGTGAGTCGTCCTCACATCTTCATGTCAACTTTCATTTCTACACTTTCATATTCACCTTTGACGGCTTATTTTTGCCTTTTGTGAACCCATGTTCCCTTTTCCTTTCTAATTTCACCACAGAGCAGCACTGGTTGACACTCTGACGCGAAAGTGGAATTGTGAGAACTCAAAACTGTTAACGAACAAAAGCAGATGGTTGTAAATCTCACATTGCCGTACTGTAGATTTCAACCATGTGAGGTGGAAGAAGTGTTGAATTGTCAATCATTTCACACCTTCAGAGTTGCAAAATTAATGCAAATGATCTGTCATTTACACACCGAAGGCAAAGAACTGCATCAAAACCTATCAAGTTTTTCTGTTGTAGTGGGGCAGGTAAAGCTGGTTTGTACGTGCAGACTATCAAATCTAATCTCAGTCTGAATCTATTCGGCTGGCATATTATCATTTGGTTGATTTTGCTTTGAAAAAATTCTTTTCAATGGAGAAAGAATGAGCTCATTGGTAAGTGTAATTGAGATAATATAATTTTCCAAACTTTTTTCGATTGCATCAATTTTACCTGTTCAAAATGAATCTGTCCAAATTCAGGAGCAAGTCTCCAAAGGTAATACCAATGGGAAAACATAAAGCCTGACTCTAAGCAAAGCAGTATTTGACTACAGAAGAACAGAGATTTAGATAATGACCAATGATTTTTAAATATGGTAGATACAGACTAATAAGCACTGCAACTGGTTGTAGAGTAGTCAACATGGAATACTACTTCACATGTACCATCCACACGCGCCTGCTGCCGTTCAGATTATTTGACAACAGTGCCGATGCATGTGAAGAATTTTCACAGCCATAAATCAAAGCGTAAATCTGACTTGTGAGGTGTTTTTGTACACAGAAGGTGGACGTTGACTGCTCCCTGGAGCTCAGAAGGCTGCGCTAGCAACCAGAGGGCTGGATGCCTGTGGCCTTGGGCTGAGTTGAGTCCTGGAAATATGGTCACTGCACCCTGAAACAAAAATGTCAACTGTTCAGTATTTTGGTTGTACAAGAGTCGCATTCTGTTTTCAATTTGTAATCCTTTCACCATTGAAAGTGTTAAATAGTAATCATGCAAGATTAAGCGATTTTGGGTAGGATATGTCGAAGATCATCCTGACATTTGTCTTAGTTGATACTAGATGTCGCAGATTGAGAGAAATTTTTCTCGTTATGTGTTGTTGTTGCCGCTAGTGTATGTTCTGTGAATTGATTTAGTTTCCAACATCTTCGCTCACCTTGAACGGTCAGTTGTAGACGATTCTCATTCATAGACACCTTATGACGTACTACTCTCGCGTTACTGTCAAGGCATCAATTCTGACCTACAGCTGAAATGATAGCGACAAGTTAACAAATGTAATGGACGCCTTGCAGTCTGAATAATGTATTCCTTTTAGGGCCATGGAAAAGGTTTCAGTTTATCTGCCTCTTGACGTTGTCCTTCTCTGTCCACAGATCATTACTTTTCGTGTATGAAACATATTTGATACGCCAAACATGCTTATGCAAGCATCTCAGCAGCAGCTCCCAAACAGGAAATGCATTGCATTCCAAAAATAACTGCTGCCGACTATGCAGTCTTTGCATTTGTTCATGGAATAAACGGCGGCTGGTGACACGATCCAAGCTGAACTAGACCTATCTCAACCTTTGTCCCATTGGCTCCGCTCCAGGTATAAGTTTGTCTATCTGCTGGCTTTGTTTAATGTGTGTGTTGTGTGGAGTACTCTCCATCTTCACTGCCAAACATACCAGCCAAGGTGAGCAGGTAGAGACAAAGAGAAAGAGAAAGACCAAAGAGAGGTGGAGGATGAGCGAGAGACGGAGTCCTTGGAGAGAGCACAGCTGTCAGAAATTCGATACCTGGACTGTAATGATGCCAGACACTGAGTGTGCCTCACATTTTGTTAGATCCCTGGCTGCGTTGCGGCCACTGTTTATAGGTATCTGCTTTCAAGCTAGCCAGCTTTCGCCACCTGACCCAGTTTGATGGCCGAGCGTGAGCACAAAACTATTCCAGTTTGATTATTTGGTGCATTGTCAGGAAAGATAACACAATGGGGCAGGGAGGCAAGTAGAGAACGGAAGAGAGCCACAGACAGACAGAGAGAGGGAGAAGGAGGGAGAGAGAGGGAGGGAGGGTGAGAGAGAGAGAGAGAGAGAGAGAGAATGGGAGATGGACGAGTCCGGACGTGACTAGGGTGTCCCTGTCACCTGGTTGGAATGCAGAGCTTCTCATTCAAATGGCATCCAGATAAGATCACGAGTAGACAGAGGACTTCCTGTCTGCTGGCATGTTGTGGATTACACTATTGCCAGCGTCATTGTCGCCATCAATCCTGCCTCCAACCACTATGATTATATTTTACATATCTCTGTTGTGTCTGACATTGGGGATCGAAAACCAAATTTTGGACCAAATTCCGTGTGACAGAGAAATCATCACATTTTCCCTCCTTTGAGTATGACAGTGGAAATCATTAGATCTTTTATTATGGTTCATCGCTCACCGTGTTTGGTATTGTGTTTAGGGACAAGACATATATTGACAGTATGTTGAAGCAATTAACAGCTTTGGACCAAAGTGTACACAGGAGCCTGTCGGAGTAAATCTGCACACACTAATTCATCCTGGTTGTAAATCTATTTGTTAACATGTTCGTCAGGCAGCTGGTCACAGGCTCTTCCCGGGAGAGGAGAAGCTGTACTGCAGGGAGCAGTCCGGACACGGGGAGGTGGGCAATACCCCCAACAGCCAGGAAATCTGTGGAATTCTCCGGGTCAAACTGGGGTCGAACAGAGAAGCCCCACAAGGAGACAGATAAAGGGAGGAGGAGAGAGACAGAGAGAGAGAGGGACGGGAAACACATTAATTTCTAGTTTTGGGATATTAGGATAATTATGGCCTCCTCTATGTAATGTTAACATTTAAGATCTTGGCTTGGATGGGGAATATTTACGTATAATGAAGCAAAGGTTCATTTGCCGGAATAGTGATTGTCACTCCGTGATATGTGATTTAATGAAATAGGAGGCGTAATATGGGTGTTAGCTGCAACGGAGTCTTTGATGCTTATTTTTGAAGACATAGCAGCTGAAAACTGCATGTGATCACCCATCTGCTGCCTTTCCTGCGGAGTTAAAAGAGGCTACTGGGCTGCTTTGATACCCTCAGAGCAGAAAGATTATTCCAGTAAATACTACATTTGTTTTTTAGATCCCCCGCAATGGTTGGGAATCTGTGTCCAGTTATGATGAAAAATAATTTAATCACAAATGGATTGTTTTGTGAATCACTTTTTTGGGAGTTTTGGGAGTCTAGTCAGGAAATGAAGCACAATTTTGAATGCACAAAATTAACAAGACAAAGTCAACTGTCCAATATTCATATTGACTTGGAAAAGCAAAATACTTGCACAAAGAAATGGGGTACGCACATGTAGTCTCGCACATTGCATTTCTTATTTCAAGGCAGCAAATTTTAATCGTATTGCACAAGTCTCGCACCATATTGAAAAACTAAAGATGTCACTCCCTGAGGAACCTTTCAACAGTACCCCATCGCGGTAGAAGTAAGGTCTGCTTTAGCTCTGTTGCAGCTGTCATTCATTGGAATTGCACAAGTCGTCACATTGCCGGCAAGGACATGGGAATAGGTTTTGCAGCTCACTGAAACTCAAATTGTTTTATCCCATCTAACTAGCAGCACAAAAATTGTAATCAATTATATGTACGCTCAAATTTAATGCTGTATTTCAATGCAGTTTGGAGTGAAATTTTCTGAACGATTTTGTTTGAGAGGATGTGGATCTCTGCTCTGCTTTTGTATCATCTGCTTTATCATCAATTAGCAGCCTAGATAAACTCAATTTGCATCTCCATGTAGGTTTTAAATTTCCTAGATCAGTGGATTCCCAAAAGCAACTACCTACCTATCAACCTGCCTTGTTTTTGTAATGACTTGTTACATTCTCCTTTATTGTTACCCACTTATGCATGGAGCACATGGAATATGTTGTGAGAATCTTCACCCAAGGGCTGGTTGTTGAAAGTGAAGTGTTAAAAATTGAAATAAATACAACCTGGGTACCCTGGAGACTGAGGGTGCCCAACAGTAAAAGGATCACATTTTCAGTATGAGGTCTATCTCATGGAGGAACTTAGAGCAAAGCCAGGCAAAATGTTGACCGTCAATACATTTCTTTTAATAATAATCTAATATGCGTGGTTTTAAACATTGCATTGTGAAATAATATTGATGAATGCCCCTAAAACTTAACAAACCCAAAGCCCAAGACCCTTAAGCAACAATATTTTGTCTGGTTTGTTTCACCTAACTATGGTCTTGTACACACACCAATTCCCCTTGTTTTACTTTCAGCAGGACTTGCAACCAACTCCTCTGTTGTTAGCAAACAAATGCAAAGTTTTTGAGGCTGTCAATAGTAGGGTGGGTCTCTCCGTAAAATAAGAGTGTTGCTGTAGGTGGAAGGCTTGGCGCTAATAGAAAAGGAGGTCATGAGGTTGTGGGGGAGATCTTGGCAGACAAAACATGGGACACCACGCCTCATTGATGGCGTCTAATTAGGGGGGATTGGTTGGTGTTTCTGGTGGTCCTGGTGTGACAGTGTGTTCCCGTCGCGCTTTTCTGAAAACACTACGAGTTTGATCACTGACCCCTTCCTCCCTCCAGAAATTAACCCATTGTTCCTGCTGTCATCCCCACCCACTTGATCTAACGGATGTGACCGCCCGACTTCTTTCAGAGGCTGAGATCTTTCAGAAGGAGCAAGCCTGAGCAGTAACCTTTAGCTGTTCAACAAAAAGTCATTGACTATCCATTTCTGGCAAGCATGCGTTGCTCTCCCAGCGTTGTTCTGTTTTTTCTTTTTTCTTTTTTTTTTGGCGAGCAGCCAATGGCCCTGTTCCTGGAAAGACAAATGTTTCAGTGGATTCCTGCTGAATGAATCTATAATGAAACCTTAATTACCCCATTAAAAAAATATTCCTGTCCGCACTCACACGATTTTATGTTAAATTTTTCCAAGAACAACCACAATCCCACCCTGAAATGCAGATGAAACATTGCGGCGCAGAATTAAATAATGATACCCATAAGTTTTGTCATGTCTGAAACACCCGAGCAAAAAGACGTGGTTGAAGATAAATTGTGGTTCAGGCTTTGTTTTGTTTGGTAGCATGTACATACGAGGGTAACGCAAACAGTTGCAATGTGAGAATGTCATCAAGTAAGGAACTCCTGGTGAGCTGTTGTTATTCATCTTTAATCCTCTGGTTTCTGCTCTGTTGTTTGGATAAATCTCTCTGACTGAACTTGAGCCATGCTCTTGCTGTTAGCCATTCGGGACCTTGTAAGCCCCTCAGCTTAGACTCAAACGTGAGAGGGAAAAGCCAAACGGCTCAAATTCAGCTGAGAAGCTCCAGAAACGGATGATTTGCTCTACAAGCATCTGTTCTTATCAGTGAAGGAAAGTTTGCTGAATGGCAGTGTTGATGTGGAGTATATCAGTTAATTCTGTGTACTCAGACTTTCGAAATGATGGGGTGAGTTTGGTCGAGGTTTGGGTTTTAACGTATACTGCTAAAAAATTTGAGAGGTCCTTAAAGTGAAAAAATATGTAAGAGGCATAGGGGGCCTCCTCTCCCTTTATGAAGGCGGGAGGCTAGAGGCCCTCCATTCCCCACAGAAAGCTGTATTGGTGAGTGTTGACATGCGGGCTGTATGATATCACTTTACACAACTCCCACATGACCCTCTCTCTCTCGTGGAAGATTTTTTTGTCACTCCGGATCGCTAAACCAAACAAGACAATATCGCTCCGACGTGCCTCTGTTTTGGTTGAATTGTTTCATCGTAGTTACGCCATTTCTGCCACTTTGTTCTTCTCGCAGCAGGCCTATGTGTCCTCCGGCCACCAGATGGCTCCCCCCAGTCCCAACACTAACAGCAGCAGCAACAGCAGCGGTGGGGGAGGGGAGCAGCTGAGCAAAACCAACCTCTACATCCGTGGCCTCCATCCTGGAACTACCGACCAGGACCTGGTGAAACTCTGTCAACCGTGAGTACATTTCAACGATAAGTCTAACATAGAGAAATGCGGTGATTGTCAAAGTCTGACCTGCTGGCGACCACATCAGCGCTCAGACTGAGGGGACATTATTCATATTGTCATGGATTAAGATAACTCCTTCTGCAGTGTTTGGTTTGGTTTGCTTTCCCAACGAGGTTCATCCAAGGTCAAAAGGCACTAAGGTTCAGTCTTATCAAAGGCAAGGAAAACAATATGATTTAGAGGCAGCATTTTTGAGACCTCCTCAGTCTTAGATCTGCAAAAAAAAATCCACTTGCTGCACACTGAGTGAAAACAGTGTGTTGCCTACAGCCGTTGAAGAGATTTTCCATGCCATAGCATATGGAAGACTGACCGAGATCTCAAATCAGCATTTGCCAGATTCATACCTAGTGGTTGAGTCTAACAAGGTAAGGTGTGTAAAAGATGTAACATTTAACTGTTAAGTTACAGACTGGAGTAAGTAAGGTCAGATCAGTATTTATGGCTGTGACTCGCTGAATGTATCCAGTATGCGTAAATTTCAGGTCGGCAGCCTCAAACGGTATCCCTCCACAAATGATAACATGTCCTCTGCAAGCTCAAAAGTAGATCTAATATTTGGCAGAGTTGTGTTGGATCTGTTGCTCACCAAGATATTTTATTTTGAAATGTTCAAGTATAAGTTTGCCTTAAGAATGTCTCACTTGTGTGTGTGTGTAGCTTTGGTCTTCACACAGTTGATCATTTGTTAGGAGTCATGTTCTAGTATTGGTAAGGTCACCTCAGTCCAAGCGAAATGTACCATGTTCTGTTTAGAGTGCTGTCCCTCGTGCTTAGATGGCAGGGGTTGAATAGAATCTCACACACAGCTGTGACGTCTGGAGCTGTGCTTTTCAATTTCATGATGGTCGCATGAAACTTAATTGTTTACAACCTTAATTAAATGTTCAAAATCTAGGGGAAAGGCAGAATAAACACAAGAGTGGAGACCTACATTAAATTGGAACACAGAACTCGCAGGAATTCAAATTGTTTTAAAAATGGTTTACACTCCCAGGGGATCTCAGGACAGGGTGGAAGTAATGCAGAGAGTTCGGAAACAGGGCAGAGGAAGGTAACGAAAAAGAAGGGGCCAGAGAAGGGAAAGTCATCGTCTCAGTCTAAACATCTACTTTTGTGAGACTGAAAGGTGCAGGGAATTTGGATTGTTGGCACATTGTGAGTCAAATCCAGTAAAAAAGTCCCAAGTGACTCCGGGGTTCAGCTTTATGTCACAAAATGATGTATATATCCAGAGTTAAGCACCCCCAGAGCCAGCGAGAGTACACCAAGGCAGTGCTTCATCATTGTCACGCTCCCCTTATATGATGATTAGTCATATATCTACAGTATGCGAGTCTACACGTGCTGTAACTCTCCACAAGACAGCACCATAACTTTGAAATCAAAAAAACTGATGACAAATGTTCTACGACCTGTATCTAAAAGTCACATAAACATTGGAATGGTTGTATACATTTGCCTTGTCAAAATGTGTTTATAAAATGGAGTCAAAACAGAGAGGCAGGCCAGTAAAAAGCTCACGTTGTGTTCGGTAAAGGTGGAGATTGGAGCCTAAAACAAGAACGTGACGAAGAAAACACTGCAGAGCGGTAGAGAAGTGTAGAGAGGCCTTTTTGGGGGGCACCCTTCAATGGGAGCGTAAGTGAGTGGGAGGAGAGTAGCATGGCCTGCTGGGTAAGAATGTTGTACGTCCCTATATGGGTCAGGGCTGTTGCAGATGGGTTGAGGTAAGCAGAGGGTCACGCCGCCGTGCCCTTTCACCCTTTGAACTGTGCAAACGTCTCTGTAAGGACAACATACAGAACTGTTTTTTAGCTATGTCCTGTGGTGTTGTTTGTGAAGTGTATTCTCAAAGATGTCTCAAAGAGTCATTTGATCAAATAATTAAAAGAGTCATTCGTGCAATTAAAATAATGCTGGATGCTTGTAAGACTGTTTCCATTGGAAACTTTTTAATAGTACGCCGTAGAATCCAAGCCTTTTCCTGGAATCTTTGGATCTACTAGGAACCATTCATTGAGGTCACACCCTTTTTTTTTCTAGACCAGACTACCGTCATTGTTACTTTGTCTTCAGTGAGATTTCTCTTCTCATAGAATCATGGGTCAGTTTTTGTAACATTCCCCAAACTTTTTTCAATTTTTTCTTTTTCATTCTTCATTTGTATTATCAGTAATGCTTCAGTGAAGTGATTTGCAGTATAGAAAGCAAGCATATGTTGCTGGTTTAGATTGCTTTTCAACTGAGAGAATGTTTGCTGACTTCATGCAAGTCAAAATGGATGGATGGCGAGTGGAATTCGCTGCTATTTGTCGTAGAAAAGATTAGTTTTCGTGTATGTGTGCAGGTGCTTTGTTGCGCATATGAGTCATTGTTGATTTAGACGTGAATACTTAAGGCTGTGGTGTTCTAGCCTGCGGTGTCTTAGTCAGATCTGAGTCACACTGTACAAGCGTCCACTGAAACGAGGAGTGTAGGACCCAGCAATGGTCTGTTACGAGGGTGGAAAAACAGAGGAGAGGGACGTGGTGGGAAGGAAAGCAAACCGGAGGGGTGAAGCATCAGGTTACAGAGTACACTCCGCCCAGACGCCATGTCGCCCAAACAGAGGAACACCAGCTTCCCTCTCGGCAGACAAGGGCAGGTCTATCGTT
Source organism: Carapus acus (assembly GCA_900312935.1). Lineage (NCBI taxonomy): Eukaryota > Metazoa > Chordata > Actinopteri > Ophidiiformes > Carapidae > Carapus > Carapus acus. The sequence goes on from OMPJ01011017.1 coordinate 137,039, forward strand.
CTGGAGTGCTGATGCACCGTCTCACAATACTGCATTCCATTATGCTTCATTTACTGTACAATACAACTCATGTACGGCCTATAAATGATTTTCATAGCATGAATGTTTAATGATAAATGCATTAATCGATTCTTCTCTGTATAGTTTTATAGACATTTCCACGCTGATATGACTGGATCGGCAATGCCAGACTGTGCCTTTATGCAGGATGTCATACACAGTGTGGCTTCTTCTCAACAAAATAAATCAGCCATATGTGTGCGATTCCTGGAAAGCTATCGAGAGTATTATCTCGTAAAACAGTGCGTCTCATAGACTTTCATGGCTTAATTTCATGAACTGATATGTGGAGACAAAATACCTACACGTCGAGAGGCAAAGTGTGTACGCAAGTGTGTGTCAATTCGCATATGGTAGACAGGTCTGGAACAAATACTTTTGGCCCGTAGGTGCTGCATCCCGTCTGGAGGCAGACAGGGTTTTCTGTGACACTTACGATCGCATTAGAAGAACACAATGGTTTGTGTGAGGTGTCTTTTCGTGTTTACACCTGCAGCCATGGAGCCTGAGGAAGTGAGGGAGGAGTGGCACGCAAGTGGAAGGAGCAGATTCCTGCGTGTGCCCTTTAGTCACCTCATCTGTCACTTATGGTCTTTTCTGTGTGTTGTTTGTGTTTGTTTTTGAAGGTATGGAAAGATTGTGTCCACCAAGGCCATCTTGGATAAAACCACCAACAAATGTAAAGGTGAGCAGGGTATTTTTTAAGACTCAGAGTGTAGTGAAATAAAGAATCGCTATTGAATTATTATACTTCCACTCCTACATTTGTTGTAGTCAATTAGCATTTTTATCCTCAGGGGGTCTCTGTGACTTTTTAATTCAGTAATTTCAATAGTTGTTCTTTCAGCATTTTAAAATCCGCACTGCAATGAATTAAGAGTTGTAACTGCGTGGTCCCCTCAAGCAAGTTTGATTTCCACTTCAAATATGTTAAAAGTGAAGTGAAACAGAGTAAATGGAGTTTCCAACCAAAAATCTTTACCAAGGAGTTGCTTCTTCGCAGCAGTCAGTCGGGGTTGTAAAGTTGGGCGGTGTAGCAATGAGGTAATTTCCTGCAACTTCTGAATATTTGAGACAGGGGAGAGGTTACCAAAACAAACTTACCAGTTGTACAAAAAAGGGAAAAAGGAGAACAGTGTCTGGATGTTTGTCACAGAGACATTTCAGTCACCACCGCTCTAGGACAGAATGTGTCTAAACGCAAACAAAACACTATGCAGATCATATTGAAAGTTCAAAAAGTTGGCGAGCCGTAGCAAGTAGACCGGTGGCTTCTACAAGCTACACTTTGGGGCTACAGTGGGACTGAAGGAACATTTGCAACCTCATAAACATGTTCCTGAATTGAAAGAGAAGTCAAGAAAGAAAAGAACACAGATTTTAAGAAAACTGTGACGACTGCAGTGACATTATGAGTTCAATGTGTTAAGAAATGCCTCAGCTCTGCATCCCGGAAACATCTTCCACAGAATGTTGATGTGAAATTGTTTTGCAGGTTATGGATTTGTGGACTTTGACAGTCCAGCAGCGGCACAGAAGGCGGTCACAGCGCTGAAGTCCAGCGGGGTCCAGGCTCAGATGGCCAAAGTAAGCTCAACCTCCTTCAGACCTGCTGCCATGCAGCCATGTCCATGAACTCTCCGATTGATGGACTGTCCTTCAATTGTATTGATTTTCAGGCATCCCCTCTACTAAACTTTGACCCCTGACGCACTCCAACAAACACGCACACACAGACAGAAACAAACCATAAACATAAGATATGAAGCTCCCCTTCTGTTGTGGCTTTTAAAGTTTTTAGTTTGATCCCATTTGCTTTAGCTTTTAGTACCACTGGTCGAAAAGATGGGACACCGGGTAAAAAGGTTATGCTTTAGCTGCAACACCAGTGAGTGTATTCTAACTACAGACACTGGGAGACACACCTTTTAAATTTAGCTGTTTCGCATCCCTCTCTCTCTGGGGCCTCTGTTAATCCTCAGCCCCCCTTTTTCTCCTTCGCCCCCCTTCACCTCATCTGCTCTCCATTTGCCTCACACCCTCCTCTCTATGCTTGTGTATGTTGCTAACCCGCTCCTGTTTGTAGCGCTTGTGCTGGACTCTTTGTCTGAGTGTCTGCAGTCAAAGCAACTCTTGTCGGCCCATTAAGCTGATCCCCTCTGGCTCTTGGGCTTCTCATTGAGGGAACCCAGGGGAGGGTGCCACTACACCCACCGTCAATGGGAGAGGCACAATGGGGTGGCATTGTCCATCATCTGGACTCGGGCCTTGGGCTGACACCAGCACTTACTACACTCTACTCCCTGTCCCCTCCGTCAATTCTGCACCCAAACAGCATTGCTGCAAGGCAACACTGTGGTGTCCCCCAGCCGGGTCCTGGAAAACTGTAACAGATCCACGCCAGTGGTTGACCCGAACCAGACCACTGCAACTGAACACTTGCACCAGGTTCACTTGCTTACTGTGCCACACAATCCTGTGTATCACAGTACCCCACAAGTGTAACTGAACACCAAAACTTGGCTCACCCAGACAATGGAGGTTCAGTCTGAGGTGTTGAGAACTGCCATAAAAACCTAAATATACATAGCTGGCCCAGAGTCACTAGGTTGCGTTAGGTCACAAAACTCTGTCGATGTTTTAGTTCAGTCTTCGCCAGTTGTTGTTCTGGAACGAGTTGTCTTTTTGCACGAGGCTTCGCCGTGACAGTGCTGTTGTTCTGCGGCGGGGTGAGCCACGCCTTGCTCTCAGCCGTCCTCGGTGTGTCCGCTCAGTCCCAGAGAGGGCCACCCCAGGCCCCGCGCCGCACCGCGGCAGGCTCAGAGGAGCAGTGTTTGTAGGGACAGGGGAACAATGGCGGGGTTAAAAATAGCATCCTCCTTTACTTCCCAGCACCTCCCTGGCCAAATTCAGACGTCAGTCAGCTCACATGCGCAGGCACACGAGCAGGCAAGTCTGACAAACACACAGACACACCTCGACAGACGCGGCTTATCTCGTGCCTGCCACAAACACTGCTGTGACATCTCAGCAGATTCCTTTCACATACTGGGTGCCAGATTTAGGTCTGGTCGCATTTCCAATATTATTCAGATGCAATATTGATTTTGAGCAGGTTTGTAACTGTTAAATGTAAGTTCCACAAAAGACTTTTAATGATTATATGATTAGGTGATACTGACTTACTTGAAGTAATCAGCACTTGTATGTGTATTTGTCCACCTGAGTACCCCCTGAGGATAACTAGACAAAATTAAGTGTTCCCCAAATCCGACTTGATCAAACACACAGACCGAATGTTGGCGAGGATGATAAAAGTTACCAGAACCTCCCAGCACCATGCCTTCTTCCAGTCATGACGCAGGCAACACGTTGTTCTTCATCACGGAGTGAAATCGTGGCCTCTTTTTGCAGTGTAAACACACAGCTTTATCATCTCTTGGCTGATGTAATAACCGTGATCAAACAATGCAGCTACAATACCTCTCCCTACCATCACAGCGCTGACTCCTTCTCTTTTGTTTCATCTCACGCATGGCAGGCCAAGCTTTTTAGGGATTATAGGGTTTTCCTCACCAAGCTTGCATGCATTTTTGCAGTCGCACAAATTGTAATAATCGATCGCTCCTACTGAGTAATGAGACCCTCTTACCTGCGGAGCTAAGCTTGTAAGGCACGGTATGACACCGTGCCTCAGCATGGCACTTTTTTCTGTTTTTTTCCCCTCTGGTCTCTTGTAGTATATACCAGTGTCCCAAGTGTTGCACAACACATAACAAGCACTGCTGCCTTCACACCAGCAGTGAAAATAGGTTATCAGCTACTGTCTCATCAGGTGACTGACTGCCAAGAGCAGTGGCCATTTATCAGGGCAAAAAGTTGCCTCTCAAGGTTTCTAACCTCGTAAATACAACCACGTACTCTCCACATCCAAATGAATAATATTGCAGTGAGTCTTAAAGACACCACCGTCCAGATCTGAGAGTCACGAGCCAACAGAAAGCATCTGGCCTCTTCTGCCCGATGATCATGCTGTGTGCACCTGATTATCCCTGGAATTTCACTTACATCTGCCAGTTTCTGTTCTCCGCAGTAGAACAACTTTGTTGTGTGCTATTTGCTATCAAAGAGCGATAGTAAGAGGGAAGAAGCCAAAAAGAAAATTAGAGACAAATAGAAAAGGTATTTCAAAGGAGAGACATTATCACTGGCCATTCATCTACCTGCTTGTTCTTTTTTCACCCTTTCGTGACTCGAGCCTCCCCCTCCCTACTATCATGTCAGTTCCCGCCTTCCCCTACACGCTATCAGCCTATTATGCCACTCATTTCTCCCGGCCTCCCTTCCTCCTCCCACTCCGTCCACCCCTCTCTCGCTCTCTGTGTTCCCTTCCCCTCTCTTGGCCCAGCCTCTCTTTACCGGTTGCCAGGCTCCCGTTGCTCTGTGAACTATTTAACTTCATGCCTGGCTTCCTGTCTGTGTCTGCACAGTCACGCAAGGTTTCACTTTCAAGACAGACAGACTAAAACGCCTCTAAATCAGTGAACTAGTCACTAGGCTAGCGCTAATTTTCTTGTGGCTTTTCACTTCAACTTGGTCATCAACTTGGTTGCCTTGTCCTTGTAGAGAGATCTAAATTTACTAAGCGTCGGCCACTTTTGATGTGTAACGAGGAGTGTGTGAGGAGTTTTACTCAAGTCACATTCATAGTTAAGTCATTCTAGAATAAATGTTTGAAAAGTGTTATCTTTATTGGACCTGTAACACAGACATGATGAATGCAGTAATCTGCTACACTGGACACTGGACATCTTCCTCTCTCTTCTTCTTACTAAGTGTGCGCTAAATAATTTAACTGTGCAGATTATGTTACTGGCTTGTCTTTGAAATATTCCAACTCAGTTTTTTCATCTAGGTAATGGTTAGGAGTGGATGAGTTCAAATACTGCTTAAGGGAGGAGCATACAATATGGCGGTAGATTGCAGAGTTTATCAAAATTTTGGAGTTTTGTGTCATCACAAAAATTAGCACATCGAAGACCAACTTAAAGACATCTCAAATTTAGTTTGAGGCCCATACCAGAGAAGAAATGGCACCCTTGACGAATAATGGCCCCAACTGAATAATGTTTGGGAACCTAGACCCTCTTGTGAAAATGACCTGTGAGATAATACGAATACAGAGGATATGACTTTTATTGTGGACATTAATGAGGCAGTTTTGATGTGTCGTGAACAAAGGATGAAACAGCTGTTATTGCAAAATCCTCAACTTGGAATGGATTCGCAGTAATATTGTTTGCCTTGGATTCTGACACAGCACGATACTCTAGAAATGAAATGGCTTACCCGTTGCCACACAGGACGGCTGAAAGGTTGTTGAGTCAGGGTACAATGTGTCCTTCAGGACACACATTTTGTGTATTATTCAAAGCAGGAGATCGTGTTTGTGGAACGGGTGGAGCTCATAGCTTCATTGTTGGACAGGACGGATGAGAGTGTTGTTGAGACGTGTCACGTTAAAATTGTGTGATGAAATAGGATGTCACCCCTGTTTCAGTTGGTCATGTTGTGACCATGGGAAAGTATTGGGAAAGTGTTTCTATCTGCCCGTCCAACAGCAAATACCGTTCCTCGCAAACCTTGCCGCAACTGACTCTTGTGTCTTCCGTCAACAGCAACAGGAGCAGGACCCCACCAACCTGTACATCTCCAACCTGCCAGTGTCCATGGATGAGCAGGAGCTGGAGAGCATGCTGAAGTCCTTTGGCCAGGTCATCTCCACACGCATCCTACGGGACGCCAATGGGACCAGCCGCGGTGTGGGATTTGCAAGGTCAGACTAGTACACCCCACACCAAACACATTTGAAACAAAAGGACATGTCCAATCTAATGCTCATGCTAACGTATGGAGGTCTCCCAGGGTGCCCAAGAGTTGCACATTTTCTTGCAACGGTTCGGCGGCTAACCTGTTGCCAGTTGCCAACCCTAATCCTAACCCTTACCCCAACAAGACATCTCAGTATTGTACTATTTCTGAGAAAGCTTGAGAGCATACAGTATGCCCTGGGATGCTGTGATTGTATCTAGAAGCTGACAGACATGCTTTAGTTGAACATAGATATTTAGTTTCTTCAAGTTAACAGTTGCTAAACATCAAGACTTTATGTATGTTCATGCTAGTTTGCCTCTCTGTCTCAGAATGGAGTCCACAGAGAAGTGTGAGGCCATCATTCAGCATTTCAATGGCAAATTCATCAAAACTCCTGCAGGTGTGCCAGGTGAGTCCAATATAAACACCAACGTGACAGTGGTGTTTCGCGCTCCCACGTTTTCTCTGCATGAAATGAAACACATCTTATCATGCTGCCTTCGCGCTGATGTGATCCTCTCGCAGTGCCCACAGAGCCTTTATTATGTAAGTTTGCTGACGGAGGTCAGAAGAAGAGGCAGAACCAGGGGAAATACCTCCAGAACGGAAGGCCCTGGACCAGAGACGGCGAGACGGTAAAGTAGTCGCCTCGGAATCCCGGCACTGCCAATGCTCAGATTATGTACCTTACTTTTCCATCGCCAAACAAAATTTCTAAGTGGAATCTAATCGCTCACAGTCCTTACTGGCTTTATAAGTGAGATTGTAGTGGCCATGCATGACCTCACTGTTGCTGAATGCTTTTTATTGTTTTCCCAGGGAGGAATGACGCTTGCCTATGACCCCACAGCTTTACAAAATGGGTGAGTGGAATGCGTAGACGGTCCGAAAACAGTCCCAGCCCACCAATAAAATCTGCGTAGCATTCAAGCGTGGTCAAATACTGCCTCCTGCTGGATGATGGTGTACTTACGTGGCTCTGTCGTTGCTGTTTGCAGCTTTTACTCCTCACCGTACAGTCTGGCTCCCAATCGAATGATCGCCCAGACGTCCATTTCACCCTACATGCATTCTCCCGTTTCATCCTACCAGGTAGCGCGTTTCACTGTTTGTAACATGGCCGGGTATTATTTGTGTGCGATAATTGGACAAAGTACTAGTGGGCAAAGACTGAATGTTTTATACTTTGTCTATAGGTACACAACCCGTCTTGGATGCACCACCAATCATACCTCATGCAGCCAGCCGTGAGTAGAACTCCACCGCCTCAGAGTCCTCAATGTCTCTGCCTCCATCTTGTTTCAATGGTGGGATCTTTTGTGCGTGTGTGCACAGGGCACCGTTCTCACCCCAACGATGGACCACGCCATGTCTATCCAGCCCACGTCCATGATGGGACCTCTCACCCAGCAGCTAAGCCACCTGTCCCTGGGAAGCACGGGCACAGTCAGTGGCAATCACACTCCCAAACACCCCCACGAATATTACAGATAACTTTGAGATTGGTGATTCATTTCTCCTCCTTCTTCACAACCTTTTCTGTAGTATATTCCGGCCAACACAACTATGCAGGGGACCTACATCCCCCAGTACACCCCAGTGCCTCCATCCAGTGTCCCAGTAGAGGTATGAAGCACATCACTGACTCACTTTTCTATATCTCCACCATGATGCCCTCATGACCCACAGCTCTGGCCGATTCTGAATGTCGTCCAGACCTCTTAGTTGAATTTTTTGTCGCCACTTGTTGAAGGAAATGTCACATCTTGTAACATCTTTCAGATGTCACATTTGCAATTGCCATGGGGACTGTTTGTTCTGTCTTTGTCTTTTGCGTAAGGCTGTCAACACTGTCTGTGTTACTCCTGTGATTTAGGAGAACAGTGGTCAGCAGCAACAGGTTGCCATGGAAACTCCTTCAGATCACACAAGCTACTCATACCAGCACACCAAGTGAAGCTAAGGTACAGACAAAAGCAGCTGCATCCAATCATACTTACTCGTGTCTCTCATTGGGCCGCGTAGCTGTATTTGATGTTTGTGGATCATAACAACATGTGAGCAGCTTATTCGCATTCCCCGCTGACGTGCCGTGGGGAAAAATGTCTCCGGGACGGTCAATTCTGCGTATTAATGGGCAACATGCTGACTCAGATATTAATGTCTCAGGTGGGCTGAGTGAGCAGCTAAGGGCACACCAAGAATCAAACCAAACAGGATTCAGCTGGAAGAGATCTGTGCTGCGTACCATCAGCAAAGCACCCCAACTTGAACATGGATGTCAAAAGGAACGTGTGCACGTGCGTGTGTGTGTGTGTGAGAGCTTGTGTGTTTTGTGTGAGCGTGTGTGATTCTTTTTTTTTTCCTTTTTTTCTTTTTTTTTTTCTTAAAAGGACAACACTTACTTCATCAGACGTCTCTGCTCACTTCTTCCAGAGTTGCGCAACCAAAGGTGGGATCCTTCTCCAGTGAAGCTTCTTCGCTCTATTTTGATTACTCAGAAAAAAGAATTTAACCGTAAGTTTAAAAAGAAAAAACAAAACGTGGAAAAAAAGGAGGAAAAGACACAGAGCATTATTTTTGTGCAAGTAATATAACAAATTCTTATTTTTAAAACGCATTCTGGAAATTTCAGAGTGATTCAAGGAAGAGTTCAAACACAATGTGTCTTTTATTTTTTTGTAAAATATGCAACTTTTTAACTTTTATTTCCTGGTGTCTATTGTTTTCTATTTGCAGCAGTGAGGAAACAGTCTGTACAGATTTTTTTTAAGAGTCGGTCCGCTAAAGCTAGTCCGACGTCTGGCGTTTGGGAGGCAAACCGTTTAAAGCTACTTCTTCCTGTAACTGCTGCACGTGTTCTCGTCCTCGCGCAGATGAGGCGAACACCCACTGTTCACGCTGTCAGCAGCGTCACTTCACTCACTCATAAAAGAACAAAAGACAATCAATGAGTTCTATTTATGTTTAAATTAGAGTTCGTATTTCGTAGAGTTATTTAAGTCTTTTTAGATCTAAAACGTCTGACACTCAGAGCCCGTGTGTGAGTGAGCTCTGTTTGAGAGGCAGAATGGAGATCACAGTTTCTTCCTCTCATGAACACCATCAAATTATTGGTGCTTGGATCATTTTCAGTCAAATTACAAACACATCAGATTGTGCATAGGACACAGCCACAGAAAGGCTCCTATTTTTCTTTACGTCGCCCAAGTTATACGAGAATCTACGAGAAGTGGTTTTAAGCGGTTTTGTTAGAGCGAACAATCTGGTCTCATAATGAACCCGCAGGAGTCAACCGTTGTGTGTTTTCGCACTTTAGTTTTCATTGAACTTTGCTTTTATCTGTCACTTGGAAAGCCAAATCACCAAGGCCGTGCTGTCTGCAATATGATGGGACCGAGACGGATCAAGTGCGGAGGAATTTTCAAATCTCGCAGCGGCAAAGTCTCGAGGCAACTGTGAAGTGGCAGATGAAAGCCAGTTTTCCAAAATGAAAGTGCAGAAATCTCATTCGGCTCGTGGGTGCCTGCTTTTGTGGGGGAGAAAAAGGAAATAGAATGATAAACGATCACGTCTAAGACCTATGGAGCCGCTAAATTTGACCACACAATAGTTTAGCAGAGCAGCCAGGGAAACTGAAGACTAGCAATGTCCCAGAAGCGAGAAATTGGTTTTAGAGGAAAGAGAGCTGTGAGTGTTGTTTCGGGGTTTTTTGTTTTGTTTTGTTTTGTTTTTTTTTATCAGTGCTGCTGTTGTCACCTGAGTTTGATTCTGTCAGTGATTTTAGCTTTTTGTGTGTAGAAGTAGTGACAATTTTTGACTTGTTTTTCTTTTGTCTGTCACTTGAAAATCTTTGAGCTATTTTGCCTTATTTTTTGATGAATTTTATGGTTAAAGTAGTTTAGATTGTAGCTGTAGAAGAAGAGTAGAGGTTACCTTTTCTCCGTGTCGGGACTGATGCTGTTTTCTCGTGTGTTTGCATAGAGAGCAAGTTTTCTCTTTTTTTTTTTTTGTTCCTGTCTCACGATGTTGTGTTTGTAAAAAGGAAAAAAAGGAAAAAAAAAAGAAACAAACAAACAAAAAAGCCATTCAGCCGACAGCTGAATTGCGCGCTTACAACATTAAGTCAATGCTGGTCCAAAGTGATGTCGCACTCAGTACGTTTACACGCTGGTTTCATATTTTGCGCCTGATGGTGGTCAGACTGAAATGAGAGTCTTTGCTGCGTGAGTGTGTGCGTATATGTGTGTGTTTGTGTGTGTGTGTGTTCTTTACCCAGAGTCACCTAATATCCCTCCTCACACTTGAGGTCAATCCTTGCAGGACGCTGATGCTGCTCCTCTTTTCTCACCCCCATTAAAATTGTGAGATGTCATGATAGAGAAGAAAATAATTTCCCGCCAAACCATTAGAAGTGATTTTCACCTTGCGGGAGTTTTGAAAAGAGAGATCTGTCGCAACAGTATTTTCCCCCAAAATTTTGACAACTGAGCAATAAGTTCAGGAACACGTTTAAAAAGTTGGAATATTAGAATATCCTTCGAGGGGCAGATGTGCGTGTCTGTTGTGAATGAAAGTAGAGAACCAGGACGCTATAGTAAAGGTTGTGACCTCATCTTTGAACGTTAGAAAGCAAAGCGCCGCAGCATCACCCGCGCAACTTCTTACTTCATCCTTTGAAATCGACCAACCTGCGTGTAAACGTACCGACTGAGGCTCTGTAAATACACACCCAGCGACACGTGTTTCCGTTTTGGCCTTCTCAGCATATTCAGTGGAGACGTCGTCCTCTCCACAGACAGAACAGCGGAATATGCTGACCTTTAATTTATACATAAAACATGGAAAAAGCTGTAGATATGTAGATAGCGGAATGAATGGTTTTATTAAGGACTGCTCGCTCGACCATGGAAGTGCCATTACAAACGATCCTCACAGCCTTTTTAAGTGAGACAGCAAGTCTGAATGAATTTGTTCCCAATTTTATTCGCAAAAACTTCAAAGCTAAGCCTTAAAGCGTATCTCTAGACATACTGCCTGACTTCTCAAAGGGCCGACACTCAGCTGTACACGGAGAAACTCACGGGACAGGTTCACGGTGGCGTCGCGGCGTCCTTCAATCCTGTGAAAACGGCGATCCAAGTTTTTCTCACGGCTTGTGTTTTATTCCGGACACCGTAGAAAAAAATTTCTGTTCCGCCTCGGTCATTTTTGTTGGGGATTTTGGTTTTGGTTTTGCGTTTTGTTTTTAATCGTGTTTCTATTTGCTGTGTTTGTATTGTGCGTTTCAGCAACCAAAGACATTGTAGCCATCCTTCCCGTCTGGCCGAGCTCTCCGTCTCGCCACCCCACACGGCTCTCGCCCCGTGGACAGGCGCGTGCGCCGACTAGTCCGCGTGTCCTTTCTTTTTGTGTGTGTGTGTTCCATTTCTAGAGCGACAAAGAGATGAAATGTGAGTGAGTGTCTTTACCGGCACGCAGTGCTTTTTTTTGGGCGGGGAGAGGGAGGGCATTTGGGGGGTGGGTTCAATCCGTCCTCGCACACAGGGATCAACGAACGGCTGATTTTTCCCAACTGAATCATGTTTACCCGAGCTGAATGGAGAATCCGGCGGTTTTTGTGGTGGAGGACTGGGGTGCGCGTAAACACACTCACTCTGAGCTCTATTTCCTGCAGAGGGCATTGTGCAGTTTGTATGACCGTGTCAAACACGACTCAACACGAGAGCCATTTTGTAAATAGTCTACGTTTCCTCTTCACACCGGTCCATTTGTCTCTGTGTTTGTTTTTGCCTCCTGACCCCCTCCTCTGTCTTTTTTTTTTTTTTTTTTTTTTTTTTTTGTA
>OMPJ01011017.1:153116-171194 GCA_900312935.1 Carapus acus
AAATCAAAGAGTCGGTCAGGAAGATGTTGGGGTGCAAGGATGGATTTTGGATTTCAAAGAGCGCAGCGGGGGACTCACCAGAATGTGAAGACGCCAATAATGGCCACCGTCACCAGCAGCTGGACCATGAGGATGGCGTAGACCTGCGGGGGAGAGAGCAGACAGTGTTTGGACTCATGAGGGCCTGAGCGCCTGGTGCTCTGATGTTTCTTTTGCTCTCTGCGGCACCTTTCTGATGAAGATCTGCCTGATGATCATGTCATCCCACGCGAACTGGGCCTCCATCTCCGCATAGCCTGCGCAAAGTGAAAGGGGCCATTTCAGGAGTAAATCCGGAAAAAAGTCAATCCTGAGTCAGAGTAAGAGAGTCTGATTCCTGTTCACTCTCAGTCAATCCAGTTCAAAAGCAAGAAGTGGAGGACGGAGGAGCAAAATCTGGAAATACAGGCTTTACGGCTTGTTTTTATTTTCGTCGCTGTGGTTGTCTCAGAATCCTCCATCTTACATGAAGCACTACACTCTAAACACTCCTAAAATAAAGTCTGTAAAACTACTCACGCCAGACAAAAACTAAGGATGGGACTACAATTTAGAGTAAGATCTTGTTTTGATCGCAAGGAAAACCAGCGACATGAGGTCAGGTGAGGCAGGAGAGGCCATGCCTCACCTGTCATCATGGAAAGAGAAAAATGTCAAATGAAAAAATTAATGAAATAGTCATATCTATACAGTGGTTTGCACCATTAAGTTCTTTTTAAACATAACAGGTTAACTGCTGCCAATCAAACGGTGAATAAGCTACTATAGGGTTGATATGTTAGGGTTAGTATAAATCTGAATGTGATGAAGTCAGTGTCTCACTAGCCATGAACCTCACTGCTCTATCATCACTAAGGGAAAGTAAAGATGTTCCCCTTTAGGTGTTTTATACACCTATGTGATAAAGATGTTAGAAACACAACCTGAATTCAGGGATTTGTGCCATTCCCGCTCATCCATACTGTGTCTCCAAGCAAAGACCTAGCTTGGACACCTAAAGTTAGCAACTAGTGCACAACACTTTGACGCAAACCATCATCAACAACAACAACAACCACAAGTACATCGTAGCCAGTGACTATGTTTACCTGCCGTGGCCTCCTGGTAGGTTGGTGGCTCATTCTCGGCCTTGGCGTTGGCGCTGACCTGTGGGCACAGGGGTCGGCGAGGTTGAGTGGAGTAGAAATAACAAAAACAAAAGGAAAAAGACTACGTTTGGCATTGATACCCATCGCATATCTGGCTATGAGGCTTAATATTATGTAAATGAAGAACATACCTTTCCCTTCGCCATGTTTTCCCAGCCGTTGGCGCCTTTGCTCAGATGCTGCTTTGCTCAAAGAAGCCTTGCAGTCATAGGACAAACGTGAGTTCTCTGCACCAAAGGAGGCCACGGTGTGCTTGTCTGCTTGCTCGTCGTTTGCTCGGACCTGGTGTCCACAATGTGGGGATTACGCGGCAGATTTTACGGGACTCCATGCTGTTAATCTCTCTCTAACCCTGATCCTGAAAGTCCTCCTCCTTTCTATGCCCCCATCCTCTGTCCAGTGGGACATCTCCACCAGCGTCCATGCTACAAGGACCGTCCCACTTCTTAGGGCAAACGGGGGGGTTACGTCAGGTTTCCCAGCAGTGACACAACAGGGATTAGCATAGTACGCAACCGATACGCAACTGGGATCCATGGATCCAGGATAGGGTTAGGGTTAGTGTAGCTATATGGTTATCCTAACCCTAACCCTAACCCTACATATATATTATATTATGATAACTCCATCGTACGCAACAGATTCGCAACTGGGATCCCTGAATCCAGGATAAGGTTAGGGTTAGGGTAACCATGGTAACAATACAGTTACCCTAACCTTAACCCTACAACCCTATCCATGCTGTTTATTAAATAGCTATTTCGCTTCGTTATGGAAAAACCACAATAAAAGCATCACACGCGACTTCACAAGGTCGACTTACACGCCCTTCAGCTTTTAAAATATTTGGTGCCTATGTCATATTTTTGTCTGAACACTTCTGGTTGTTCGTTATCTAATCACCAATTAGATAACGATGACATCATGTTTTTATTAGGAAACTGGTTTGGTAACAGAACACCTGTTATCCAGCGCTAATGAGATGGAAGCTAAGAACATTATGGCCCCCGGCTATCTTAAGGCTATCTCATAAACAGTAATAATCAGATTTAGCAGCACTCAGCCACTATTTTCATAGCGGCCCACCCAGGTGACAGGGCATCGTTTTGGATGATAACACACTTTGTGACTTAACCAGATCAGGTGGTTGTCAAAGAAGATCAGAGGAAATTTATCCAGCCGCAGCGACCAAATTGTGTTGAGTGCATCATCTCCTGCTTTGATGGGCAGCAAGCCAGGAAGGAGCAGACACCCTGGACGATGTGGTAACATGAGTGCGTGCATGCGTGCATCACCCCTACTTTGGCTACTCATTCATCCATCCGTTTATTCAGTTCTCAGTTTGTTTTGTCATTTTAAACTATGCATGTGCAGTAGTGTGGCGAGTGAACCTAGGCCGGCCATCCTCAAATTCACGGAACAAAACGTCAATAAACTCAGTCTCAGCTCAGTGAAACTCATTGGTCAAGTGGGATGCTGTCAATTATGAGTAAAAACACGACAACTGCATTGATCCTGTGGATTTCAGGAATTCTCAACAAACCACCACAAGGGGGTGTCTCAGCCTCTATCCGTGATGCCCAATGAGGCACATAGTGTGCATTTCAGCAGTTTCCCTCCGACAAAATTCCCATCAAAACGTCTACTTAATCATATTTTCAAACGTAACATTACCTCCTCATTGAATTTATTGCAAATTCTCAGCGTGTAATATTATTATTCACAGATTAGCAGCTCTGTGCATCGACACGAGGGATTGCCCTTATTATTTTGTCCAGCAGGGGGAAGCAGACGACCTCAGATTGAGCAGTGGGCTCCTGAAAGGGTCGGTGTACTTTTCTCTCTCCAAGCACATGCAGACATGAAAAAAACGTGTTTTTCTCTGAGGCAGCTTTCAGGGTTGAACAGTTGAAGTTACAGATATCACGTGTAAATATTCATACGTCAGACCTAAAGGTAAAATACACACAGCACTTGTTTTGTCTTGCAATGTAATGTCATGTCACATGTAAATCTAATGTTAAGAATCTATTTGAATACATGATAATGTGAATGTAGCTGTGAAATACCCGTGGCTACTCTTTGTTATCAGTTGATCAAGTCTTTTTTATGAATGATGCAGATATATGGCGTTGGCAAATGTCCAACAGAATCGATGAGAACACTGTGTGCCGGATTGTTTTAGTTTGGGGCAGATATGATGAAGATCGATGGGATGCACAACATCTGACTCATTCCGGAGTGCTCCGAGGGCCACAGTCACCAATCTGTTTATCGGCGAGCTTCTCGTCCACAGCATGAAATATAACAGCCACTGCGGAGGGTTGGACAACATGGTGCCCTACAATCATTAATGAAGATATGTGGCGTCTCCATTTCAAACATTTGAGGCTCTCATGATCTGCCTTCACCTCCTAAAATCTAAATTTGGCATCTCCATGTAAAGTCTGGCACCTTTGCTTAGGATCCTCCATTGACACACACACGTCTCGCCTTATCCTGCGCTCACCCAGTCCACAGCACTGGGTGACTGTCTGTCACATTCGAGCATCCCCCACCCATATACTCACACACACACACACACACTCTCTCTCTCTCCCCTTCCGCACTGTGTTTCTGTCGTTCAAACACACCTCAATCTTCAGAATGACATTTATGGTTTCACCACACACCAAGACATCAAGTGATCTTTCTTGTTTGCAATAACACCGCTAATGGCTCTCAAGACCTGCAGCTGATTGGGTGATTGCTGCTGTTGCTAGGTTACGGCTCTATGGTATGCCGCCGCGATGCTGATAGCGCGGCGGCAGCGGTGGCGGCAGCGAAAAAGATGCTGGAGGCAAGGGGACATTTTTGTATCATGTTATTTAATAATGGTACTCTATGGCATATCGTAAAACATTTACAAAATATTCACAGGGTGATGCAATCAACTGACAATACATTTATTTTAGTTACATACTTTCAAATTAAAAGCTTATACTTTTAATACTTTGCAGTCAGTAGAACAATCTATTCTGTTTTCAGTTGTTATCTTCATACAATACTAACATCCTTTACATAATATGCAAGATTTGTCGCAAACTAACAGTACAAACCAGGCAGAAAGAGTATGTACAATATTTACAGCGTAACGCCTTAACATATAATATGTCCCAACAATCGTGGTCCGCTGAGGAACCAGTCATTTCTCCCTGATCGCCCACGTTTTTCGTAAAAACCGGTCAAGAAGCACAAATATGCAAACTTCCAAGAACGCTCCACGACATGATGGTATATTCTGAACATAGCCTGGGTGATTTCAACAGCGCAAACGCAAAGCTGTGCTGTGAGTTAGATATTTCTATTGCTCTATTAGATGCCTTATATCGATTCCAGCCACTATATGAATGCGTGGAAATTTTTTCTCCAAAAAAAATGAAAACGAGGAGAGCACGACAGAAAGAAATGAAAGCCATGGCTGCTGTAAATGTCTGTACATTTTCATTTTTTCTGGGGGAGAATACGCCTTCCTCCTCGCCAGCGGTGACGGGCCCTTGGAGGATAAGGAGGGCTGAGGCGTGGAAATGAAAAAATAACTTCCCCTCGTTTTTTTTTCCTCTGGTTTTTTTTTTTGGTCTTCCGAATATGTGAGTGTTACCGCGAGAGACGTGACAGGTTGGTGGTGGAAATGATTGCTGGCTCACAGAGCACTGAGGGGAATATCCTGTTTTGTTTTGGGGTGTTTTTTTTTTTTTCAATCTTGGAAGCAACTGAGGACTTTGTATTCGCAACTTTTTCGCAAGAGTCCAACTTCTTGCTCCGCGCCGACATCCTTCGCTGTTATTTGTCTGGGTCCTGTCGGTCACGTGTCAGACTTGGCACAACCCCTGCAACAACTAACCCTCGGAGGCCAAGTGACTTTGGCAGCCCGGGGCTCACGTGGGAAGCACGGAAGTCCTCCGCAAAAGCGAGTAGCCACGGCTTTTTCCCCGGCTTCAAGGGTCGATGCGGAAAGCCAGCAGCTTGTCGGAGTGCATGTTGTTGAGGGTGCGCAGGTCCGGCAGACGCAGCAGCAGCTTGGGGAAGAGGGTGGTGTCGTCGGGACGCCGCTGGGTGATGAGCGACCGCAGGGCTTTTATTAGATTCTCCTGCAGTTGCTCCACCGCTCCCACGTCCACGATGCCTGAGCGATCTGGGAGAGGGAGGAGAGAAAAAAGGGGGGGGGTTGAGGTTAGCGGTTAGCGGTGAAGGAACGCCCAAGCGAGAGTGAGAATCTGGGACACGGCAACGTTTGCGGGTTTGTCTTACCTGCAGACACCAGCACCACGGCCATGAACAGCGCCATCTCGTCCGGCTCTAGCCGCAAAGAGCCCAGCTTGTCGCTGAAGTCGAACATGGTGTCCAATAGGGAGCCCATGCCGAGTGCTCTCAACGACGATAGCGAGTACGTCTGCCCGTTGAGGAAGGTGACCGTCCTCGCCTTGGCGTCAAACAGCGAGCAGAACCTCACCATTAAAACCTGCAGAGGGAAGCAAACCAGGTCAGCGTCCTATATATATATAGAAAAAAACTAAGTCCCGTCCCCCCGAGGCCTCGCGGCCTCTGTCAGGCTTCGCTGGGTCGTACCTGGAACGTTCCAGATTTGAGCAGCATGACCTGGTCGTGCTGGCTGAGACTCTGGAAGCCGGGGATACTCTTGGCAAACTCCACCACCTCTTTGACGGCCGGGGTGAAGCACTGCGAGAACGACTCCCAGACCTCCTGACTGGAGCGACTGGCCGGAGCCACGGGACACGAATTGAGTGGACACGCCTGGTGAGGAAGGGAGGAGAGAAGAAGATGGGATTAATATTTATGTATTTTCACTCCAGTTTCAATGATAGCTTATCTAAATTAAGGAGGATTCATCCCTTTTTGGAAAAAAAACTCCTACAGAACCTGACAACTAAACAAAAACAAGTAAAAGAAAACATCAAATCAAACTCACCAACACTTTAGCGCCTCCATGCAGCTTCCAGGGACAGGAGCTTTGGTTCAGGGATTCTCTGGAGGGGGAGCTGCTCTCGTTGACCGGGTAGGACCGAGACGATGAGCTTCCAGTGACTGGGCACTGACTTGATGCGTAGGTGTAGTTGGCGTTAGCGCTGGAGTTGTGGTTGTTGGAAACCACTGGGCAGTGTGTGGGAACGTTGTAGCCGGACACAATGGTGGGTTGATCCCCCTGCGTGGAGGTGGAATGAGGCTGCTGCTGCTGCAGATTGGCGGCCGCGTGCGAGTGTGAATCCTCCTGCCTGGCGTTGTTGTGGTTGTTATTGTTGTTGTTGGCGGCCATCTTGAGCGGCTTCTCTTCGAAGTTGCTACGGTAAGACTGCGATCTGGAGTCCGCGCCTTCGCTCGACTGGCTCTGCGGGCTGCAGGGGGCGTCGGCCGTGGCCGCCGTCTCCATTTCCAGGGAAGCGGATTCGTTGAGGCTGTTCATGTAGCTCTGCATCTCGTCCAGGAGTCTCTGCTTTTCCCGCTTTGGGATGCGGCCAAAACGCACAGCTGAGGAGACAGAGGAGAGGACACCGCTGTTTTTAGCCAGCGCTATCGGAAACAACCTCGACTTTTTTAACGACGACGACTGCAGTCGTGCGCGCGCTGGGATTCGCCTGGAGCCGAGACGTTTTAATAGCACAGAAAACAGCAATTACAGTTGCAGTTCAGGTTCTCTGAAATCACCTATGTGCCCCACAGCGCTGCATATTTCCCGCCTCCCCCTGCTTAAGCCACACCTGGTTAGCAAAATCTGTTGTGTTTGACCTAGTTGCGTATCCAAGACGCTAACATCAACACGCACTGGCTAACCAGGTGTGTGTGACAGCAGCCGCAGAGCAAAACTGTTTTGTTTTTAAAGCAAATGTGAACTTTCTAGAATAATAGAATAATTGATGAAAAGTGGAGATGAAGATGGAGAAATAATTGATTGATGAGCTCCTGGTTGTGCTCAATGTTTTCATGTCCCCCCAGATCCGAAGATCCTGATCCAAAAACCTCCGGACAATATGCACACAGATCCCACCCTTTCATCCTTCTCCTTCTCCATCCTTCTAATCCTCCCCTCCCCCACCCTTTGCACACTGCACCTCCACTGGCAAACCTATTTTTAGTTTAGCTCCATCCTATACCTCCTCCCCCCCGATCTCTACCGCACCGGCGAAGCTGTCGCTCCCTTTCTGTTGAAGTAGGTCACTGGGCCAACGGCGTCGAGCGTGATGTCATTAGCAAAGTGAGGAGTGAACGAGTGCGGGGGGGGAAAGGTCACATTAATAACGGAGGCAGGTAAGGGAGACAAATGGACGGGGGGGTGGACGGAGACAGGCGCCATTAATCAATAAACAGATATCACTTGATTCCTCCCATGTGCCGACACGAACGATGCGAGTCCGAGTCAAACGACGGACCGCCGCACTTTAAATTGCACTGTGTCAATCTGTAGAATCACCTAATTGTGAAACGAATCTTCCTCAAACGTTGAGCTCTTCCGTGTGCCGCGTTTGGATTTTCCTGCAGGTGATTCTTCAACTTCCTATTTTGGCTTTTTTGGGTCGACTAAAAATGTTTACTCCAGAAAAAGCCTGATTTATTATCGCCCGGTTTAGTCACGTCCCCAGAGAAAAGCGCTCAGTGGGGAAACTGTTGGGCCGAGAAGAATTATCGCATTGATATTTTTCTAAACCATAGACCCCGTTTGTTGTTTGGCATGATTAAGAGGAGCGGAATATCATTATATCGCGCATGCCGATGGAGAGGTAATCGGCGAGAGAGGGCTCCAGTCAGACACGTGGGCTAGCCAAAAGCTCGGTGCCCCAATTTCCCGAAATAAACCACATTTTGTCACAGTTTCTCCATGACTGATGACTACTGGGACTCTGGAGCTCCTCTTTTCATAAATCAGACACCAGAGCAAGGACAGAGGACGACAGGGGGGGAGAACAAAAGACAAAGAGAGCAGCACAGGGCGCCCGAAGAGAGGGAGAACATCAGGATGGGAATGATTGTTTTCTTGGATGTGTGGTGGCCATTCAGACAGCGCTCGCTGTGTATATTTCCTCATATGATACGAGCGAAGACTACAGAATCGCCCTTTGTTTTCTGAGAACGAATTCCGATGTGAGTGCCAATCAGCGGTGGCAGTCTTAGCCTTTCGTTTTCGCTTCCCTTCGCGTGACATACATTTTCAACATTGTGCCGGTGTCGGAACAGAAACTGTCTCTCACCATCTCTGGACATGCCCACGGAGAGACACTTCTTAAAGCGGCAGTGCTGGCAGCGATTTCGGTTCATGCGCATGATCAGACAGTTCTCATTCTTGACACACATCTTGTAGTGGATATTCTGCTGGATGCTGCGTCTGAAGAAGCCCTGAGGGGGGGAGACAGGATAGAGAACTTCAGAATGCCTGTTGGGTGCTTGTTTAAACAGTGTATCAAGCCAACAAAAAAAAAAAAAGAAGTGAGAGAAAACATGATACAAGGGAGTGTTTTGGTCGCACCTTGCATCCTTCGCAGGCGTGCACGCCGTAATGGAACCCAGATGCGATATCGCCGCAAACTTTACACAGCAGCACCATTCCTCCGGTCTCTGTAAACAGAGTCATCGACACATAATCAGAGGGGGAAATACAGTCATCAAACAACTGACAGGATAATAAAACAGGTCATGTGGAAGCGCAGCGAGCGGTGTTACTTACTGGTGAAAGTGCCGGTAAAAGAGCAAGTTCTTTTAGCAGCGGTGGGATGGTTGTAGGCCGCAGGTGTTGCTGTTGTGATTTGGGTGACTGGGGCATTGTTCACCTCGGGAAAATGGAAGACCCTTTTGGGGGAAGGAGGGGTTCCAGCTCCTTGGTCTCTCCTGTGCTTGAGGGACCCGATCTCCTGAAAGGAGACACCCTCTGGAGAGGACGGCTGGGAGTGGGAGGAGGGCGACTGGGTCTGGTATCCACTCGAGGGGCTGCCAGGACTGGGACTGGCACTGCCTGATGAGCCAGCGTACAAGATAACACCACCTGCGGGGACAAAGAAGGAGGGGGTGGGGGGGACAATGATGGTGATTCATTTTATCTGGGTCTGCGTCTCACATGCAACGCGCTCGTTGTAAACGGACACGAATGTTGAGCAAAGATCTACTTTGGGTCCAATGGGCTGAGATGGCAGTGTGTCAGAGAGGCAAACAAAACTCGGATCATGCGGAGCGCAGAGAAATTTGATCTGATGAATAATGGAGCGACTGAGCGGATATGCTGGCGGCGTAAGTGGTCGCATCCGCATTGGCAGGGAAGCAGCTCACGGGAGCAATAAGTAACGAGGACTAAAACGTGTTAATGGGACCATTCATGTAGATGAAGAGTTCCCTGCCCTCCCAAGATCAGTATCCAGAAACAGGACAATGACGAGGACGAAGGCCAATTTCATGAATATCTCAGTTTTTTTAGTGAAACTGGGAATATTTGAGACACTACAGTGTCAGTATTTTCATTCTTTTCCAACATATACATGTTGTCACATTCTGAAAATCTGTCTTGGAATCAGACTGCGATAGATCTGTGACATTTCTGACATACTAAGGAGCGCAAAACTGTGTCACTGCCGGTGAGTCAGCTCGCCGCCTGTGGAGATAATAGCAAGTGACTCCTGCGTGTAGAATGCGGGCCCATAAAATGGCAGGAACACCAGCAGCCATCCAAGGTCTCTGGGTGACCGAAATAGAGCAGACGTGACACGTTACACACGTGAGTACGTGTGTTGGTTTATATTTCCATGATATTCGCGTTATTATTTTCTTTCAAACAATGTCAAATATGCTTATTTCACTCTGTTGCGATCGCAGCACGAGACCTCAAACGTAAAATCCCTGAGCTTTGGAGATGTCACGTCTTGGCAGAAACATCCCACTACGCCTCGCCATAACACGCTCCACATCCTCTTGTTTTGCAGCCTTGTGTTCTTGCCTGCACGATGAGAGTCTGCCCCTCACGTGCAGCCCCAGCCAGCCAGCCAGCTGCCTGCCTGTTCCCTCTGCGCTCTGA
Organism: Carapus acus; assembly: GCA_900312935.1. Lineage (NCBI taxonomy): Eukaryota > Metazoa > Chordata > Actinopteri > Ophidiiformes > Carapidae > Carapus > Carapus acus. Next base: position 163,353 of record OMPJ01011017.1, read on the forward strand.
GCCTCTCCTCTTCCCCCTCCCTCCTCTGAGCCCCCTCCCACCTCATCCTCCTCCTCCCTCCCTGCTCACATTGGCTCCGGGCCTGCAGAGCCATCTATCCACCAGCCACCTGACCGGGAGCTCACATGGACTGTTGACACAGTTCCCGCCTGGCTCACAAGGCTCTTTGCGCAGTCCCGTGCAGACAACAGCAGCAGTACAATAACAAGCGCCAGTGCGGATCACGTTTGAAATTGACAGGCGCTTAAATGCTGCGCACACGGAGGGGAGGGGAGAGCCGCAAATGGCTGTATTTAAATGCCTATCTGTCATCTCCATTGTGGGCTTGCTCAGATTCTACAGGCTTTTCAAACTATGCAGTGCTTTCATAGATATACTGGACGGTGACACTTGAAAATGGAAATTTGTATTGACATTTGATGATACTCATAATGATATTTTTACAATTTAATAGCCATTTCTCTGTGATTCTCCTCTAGAATGAATCTGACTTTAATCCAGTTAACTTTGAATTCAATATTCCTGTTTGTATTTCTGATGCTGACATTGCTGACTCAAACAAATGTACAATACCTGTATATCTAGAAAAGCAGCATCAGTCATGTCTCCTCTCTTTCTAGGGAGAGCCATCATGATTGAGAACAACAATGTGAATCCTGTGAGTTTTCATTTCAGTTTGGAATAAAACCCCAATAACGTCAATAACATTAAACATTAACATTTTGTCAGATTTTCGATTAGATTTTAGCAGTAGTGGGCCAAACTGATGACCACACGCAAGCCCAGGTCGCAGTCACTATAGTGCCAAAACGTTTTAAACAGTAACAACACCAATAAATGGTTTACATATTCGCTCTGTGCACATTTCTACTTAGGGACCTTGACTCGTGCGAGGGGGGGAAAAAAAACACCCTCCCTCTGCTTTGCTTGTGCTCTCTCTCTCTCCTTGAGAGAACACGTGCTGCGCTGCTGTTAAGATCACTGTGCCTCCTTCCACAGCTTACACGTGTTCAGCGCTGCATGAAAGTTACCCGGGGATGGTTTGGCTTCTGAGTGGCGACACTTCCACTTTATTACTCACACACGCACACACTCACGCCGGGTGAATGACACACAAGTACGTGCTTTGCATAGTCCGTGCGCGTGTTTACACTCACCTGTGTAAGCGTGAGCGCAGTAAAAAGTACACAGGCATGTGCGCAGCCCTGAAGAGTACAGGCTCACACCCTATTGTGACCAACTGCCCCCACGCCCCTTTAACCCTTCAGATCGCGCACGCATGGCTACACGCCCAACCCACTTCAGTAAAGATTCCGTATCTAGAGCTCATAACAGTTTCCTAGAATGAGATCTGACCAGGTGGCCCGCTGAGCTCTTGGAATACAGACGCAGGCACAGGTTGCGACATGTGACCAGCGGAAACGCAGAGGGACATTACCGCTCCAGAATAAACAAAACACTCGGTAGCTCCTCCCACCGCTAATCTGCCCTGGCGGTCCCCCCCTATATGTCCCGCCCCTCTTAGCCAAAAGCGTTTATGTCAATAGTGTAAACACCACCCTTGTCCTATGTGCGCGTGTGTGTGGGGGCCGTCCTTAGATCCCACTCCACCGTCCTCTCGCGTGTGAGCGCTGACAGCGCTGCGTGGGCTACAGACTCGGTCCACGTGAAACAATTGGCCCAATGTTGTGTGCCTATTCGTGGACCATTGCAGAGGAAATGGCCCTGTAATGCCGCCATATCAAATAAAGGGACAACAGCGGAAATCTGCGACATTTATATGACAACAAACTGATAAATCAATTATCCTCCTCTGTTTGCGATGTTATATGGTTTCATTGATCAGATGTTTAACTAATGGTTTTGACAGGAGTTTATTTCCAGCATGCCTGCGCGTACATGTTTAATAGACGAGGAGAGGCCGGTTAGACTTGATCCAAATAGAAACCCTATCTCTCATCCTTGGCTTGGCTTTTATTGTGACTTTGCAAGCTGCCTGATCATCTGCTGTGGTGGTGAGCCCAAGGTGTTTGGTTTCAGGGCTGGCACCGGAGCTCTCACGTGACATTTGCCAATACATCTGGGTATCACGGATGATATCCAGGAAGCAGTCGGATATTGATGGGTGAACCGAGTACTGTTAATCCGATACACCTGATTCCAAACGTGATCTTTGTTTTTTGTTTCTGTATTTTCTATCAAAGGTCTGAGATTTGGCAGACTGGGAAAAAAACGAAATTTCCGTCGAGTAACTCGAGTCCAAACACCTCTAAAAGAACGGCTTTGTTTTATCAAGTTTAGCAACCACTGCATACTTGCTGGAAGAGAGAATAACTTGTCGCTACTGACAAAATATAGGGAGTACAGCACCCCATTTTTTCTGGCAACAAATATGAAGTGATGTTTAGGCTGTAGTTGCAATCTTTTAAAGGAATAACCTTCCCCAAACCCTCACAGACTGTCCTGTCTGTTCAGCTGTTTAAAGATGTCCCGTCCTCTCTTTCTCAAAAATACAACATAAACACAAGGCCAAGAGTCTGAAACATTAGCGTGGGAAAGGACCCTTGGCTCACTTCTATGCAATGTTTTAGCAACAAGTAAAGATGGCCACATGGTAGTTAATATAACTAGATGCAAAACAATTATTGACTTTTAAAGCGCAGGCCGAAGGGAATAATATGATTGTACCTGAGCCTGTTTCTCTCTGGTTCAGAGGAATCAGGAATGAGGGATCTTTTTATTGTCATTACAGCAATTTGCATTGTGAAATGAAATTAAGGTGCTTACTTCTGGTGCAAAAGGAATAAGAATGAATAAAAAAAGTTATAAAAAAGAAATGTGAAAAATCTAGATACAGAACAAATATATGCAAACAAATCTACAGTAAAACATGAATAGGTGGTATAAATAGTAGCAGCAATGATGGAGAGGGAAGGGTTGACAGGAGTGTTCTTATTGTGGTTGGAAAGATCTAGGAAATATTGTGAATATTTTTGTTGTATTGAGGTATGGATGAGTTTGCTGTTGATCATTATGAGAGAGTAACTTCATTTGTTATTTGTTTTGGAATCTAGTTATCATCTGGTTATTTCTGGGAAATCATGTCATCTACAGAGGGGGGAGGATAGAGCATGTTTCTATGCACTCTAAACGATGTGTTGCCACCCAAAATGCGATTTGACCTCTGCCTACCACTGTAGCTCCGGCACATGCGAGGTTAGCGTGGCTTTTCCCCGTGTGACCCACTGACCAGGCGGGGCTCACACACACAGGAATCCCCGCGCAGGCTGCGGAGGGGAAGGACCGCGGGGGGGCGGGGCCTGGGAATCACGCGCCGCACGTGGTGGCTGAGCTCCGTACACGTGCTGGCAGCTCGAGCCGAGGCGGGTGCGTAATGAGAAGCCGGCGCGTGATCCAACAATATCACGAACAAGCCTCGTTACCCAAGATGCACCGCGGCCGGGGGGCGCCACACTTATTCATCAGGGCTGCTGCAGAGAGGCATCGCTTGGTTATTAATATTCAGAGGCAGCGATGGCGTGTAGGGGGGATTTTTTTTTGTCAATGGCATCACCCTCGCAAACTGTACATCCTAGAGCATATCTGCAAATATTTTAAATATTTTAAATTAAAATGTAAAGTATAAATTTTCGCAAGACGTCGTTATTTACTGAGGTACTTCTTTCGGTTTCGAACCCCCGTTTGCACGGTGTAACGTATAGCATCCACATTTTAATATCCGTTTACTTTTAACATCGCCCCATTAACCGCTGGCAGCCCCCGGGAACAATTGGCTCAGATGCTTGTTTTGACACAATGGGCGTGACTGTTCCTTGACAGCGATAGCTGGTGCTGCTGCTGCACATGTGTTTTTATGAGGGGAGACACGCCACACCTAGCTTTGGCTCCCATCGGCGGGAGTGACTTTGAGCCGATGGTACAAAGTAACACAACCACACACACTACACACCACACTCGTACACACACCGCAGCATCAGTTGAGCGAGTAGCCCGTTCAACTTGCACATCTGATTCATTGGTGCACATAGATCTAGCCCACAAAAAAGTGCGTGAATGAGTATCACGGAATTACAGTGAGACATACAGCATATGTGCGAAGCAGGGAATTGTGGGTAATATGTATGAAGTGAGAGGAGTATCGATGTATGATCCGGGCGGTTGTTTGTACGGTTCGGGTTTGTTTTCGCGCAGAGCTCCATATTTACAGCACAAAAAATGACCTCCCAATGCACATATAGAGTCACACATTCTATAGAGACACTGCTGCGAGCCAAACGCCACACAGCAGTGCAGTCAATGGCCATGCATGTCAAACACACACACACATCGCCCCCCTTCAATGTGTGCAACTGTCACAAGCCTACTTCCAATGCAGTCAACGTTTAAAACGATACATCGCACTGGCATCGCGGGTGTATAACGTAGATAAAAAATAAGGAGATCGCACATAAGGAATAGCATCATCTTGGCCATACATTGCGGCTGAGCAGAAAAAAATTGACTCTTACAACTCATTCAATAAAATTCTTAGCCGTAATCTCCGCCTTGTAGATGTAACGTCTCGCTATCGATACAATCGCTTTACGCGCTCCAATAAAGCGATATAAAAGGCACTTCACTTCACAATAATGACAAAATATTTCATTAGACTGTATATAAAACTGACTTACCGCCGGGGCTGTTCTCCATGTTTTCAAGCGGGTCGTAGTTGTTCTTTTCCGTGCTGTAAAATGCGGGCATTTAATACTGGACTCGCTGCCTGTTCGTTCTGGTGAGGAGTTTGGTTGAAACAGGTGAAAGAGTCATGAGCTGCCAAGTCATATAGAGTGTATCCAAAAAGATCAGATCACTTGGAGCGAACGCTGGGCATGAGAGGAGTTTAAAAAATACCAACTGCAAAAAACTGCTTTGAATGAGAGTATTTTCGATTCAAAAGAATCCAAAATAAATGTCTCCGAAGACACGTAAATGCAACCCTCTCCTTCGCCTGCGCACCTTATAATGAGAGAGCAGTGTAACGTGACGGTGGGGGTTCTCTGAATTATAGAGGTCCCTCAGCACTCAACTGCTTGCCATGTACAGTCACCATCAAAACACGACCTCTGTGTGGAAGTAGTTTAAACACTCCCCCACACGTATTAGTACGCAACACGCGTCCCACTAAGCCCGGCACGTTTTCAGGTGCCTGAGAAATGTGACCGTATTCTGTATGTGTGTGCGTCCCTGTTTTGCTCTCCCTCTCCCTCCCTCCCTTCGTCCGTCTCTCACACACACACACACGTACACACACATTCACTCCCAAGCAGACACGCCACCCTTCCACCCACACATACACACCCCCGCTCTTTTTTTTTTTTTTACTCTTTCTCACGTTTTGATTGGCGGAGGGCCCCGCCTGCAGACGGGACATTGTGCTCTCTCCATAGTGGAATGCTGCTTAAAAGCTCTCCAACATGTGCGCATGGCATGTGAGCTCGCGCTGCCCTACTGACACACATTTTATGCTAATGAGCTGCATGAGTCCTCCGCGGAAGCGCGGCGCGCGGACGCGGTAAGAGGTCTCACTCCGTCCTGTGGGGCTTGTCCGGAGTTTGTCTGTGTCAATCCATATATTCCCAGCCACATAGTGCGACCAAAATGGAAATTGATGGGCGACGGAGCCCACCAGTATCTTGTGCCTCAGTCGCGCCTCGGCTCTGGTGATAGCCTCCTCAGCCTGCCGCCTTCTACCGGTCTTCACAAGGATCCCTGTTGATGCGACTTTGACGTCTCAATGTGGAAGTATCAGTAGAAGGATCCGTAAAATCAATCATAATTAACATTGGGACATTTTTGAGCCCAGTCTGTATGTTGGCTGTTACCCTAAAAATAATATTCTGCCAACAATTCCTTCTATATTTGATCAATAAAAAGTAAATAATTGAATGAGAAATGAAATTGGTGACTGGTGAATAGGGACAACAACAACAACACAACACAACAACAACAACAACAACAGCAACAACAACAACAACAACAACAACAACAACACACAACAACAACAACAACAACAACAACAGCAACAACAGCAACAGCAACAACAGCAACAGCAACAACAAAATATTCTTGCCTCAGCCTGCTGAATAGTGTGTGATCATCATGATTGTAGTGGTTAGTCCTTGAGTGTTTTCCAATTCCCCCCTCTCCCACATCAGGTGTTTGCGTGAGTCCTTTGCGACTCCTCTGTATATTGCAGCATATCAGACTGCATCATGTTAATGTCTGTCTGTCTTAAAGATAACCATAATTTTGGTAAATCTTACTCAGCAAATCTGCAACTACAGTATAAATCATAATGATCTCATTGCTTGTCCTTATTTTGTCATTAAATGTTTATAAATGAGTTACAGGAAGGAAACTATTCATGATAGGTTCATACGAGAAATATTCATATGGATAGATATATTGCAATATGTCATAAATGAGTGCACATGAATCGATAGCCCTAATTTTGGATAGCCTCTCCTTCTCAGACAACTATTTTGTTTGGGTTCTGGCTCCCACAGGGGTCACTGACTGTCTAGACTTAATGATCACTTTCTTGAGCTCCTGCCATCACAGGCTTGTACGCCAAGACCAAGTTTGTACATAAGGGTGGACTATTCACTGCAACACAAATATACAGTACAAAATTCAAAACTAGACTGTTGAAAAGCACTGTTTTTCTGGAGCAGTGTAAAGAGATGCACGTTGAAAATCATGGAAGGTAAGTCTTACGTCAGTGTTAGTGTCGTTAGTGCGTTAGTGTCTATTTCGCATTACAATTTAACCATATACATGAGCTCATCTGCATAAAAAAAGCTCCTCGGCCACTGGGGGCACCTGCGCATGTGCTAAAACCAAAGCTAGTTAGAAATAGGGAACTGTTTGTTAGAGTGAGAGTCTGTCTGTAAATATAGGATCTTTGTCCCCTGGAGCTGGCACGTGCAGAGGGGGCGGTCCTCACCGTGACTTCCCTCCTCCTCCTCCTCCTTCTTGTCCTCGTCCTCCTCCTCCTCCCCTTCATCACGTTTCCTTTCTCCTCACAGATTGTGTGCTGAAAGTCCAAATACTGACAGGGACTCGGTAAATGTAGGTCAGAAGCAGCATGTGTAAACATAAGGATCATGAAAACAGGAATCTGTGTCCAAGTCTAACTTTATGTGTCCAAAAATGTTGTCTCTGCTGCCAGACAGGGAGGAGGATGAATATAGGTCACGAAGCTCAACCCTGGGGGTAGATTAGGTTTATTTATTCACACCACCTCTTTTTGCTCCATACGTGAGGTGAATAAATATCCTACCCACTGCCTTCAGTGTTACTGGGGGTGTGAGGGTGAGGTCTGATATTCCATTGACAACTGCAAGATGCATATTCACAATATCAATTTGGAAATATGACTGATCAATTTGGGTCAGTACATATTACACTGTATTCTGATTCAGAGATGAACTACATCTGAGCTGCCAAGCAGTGTACTATCTTCTTTTTTGGGAGCACTCGAGTGCCACTTCACAAAATAAAGAAAAGACTCATTGTAGATCCATTTAGGGCAATATTTCAACGTTTGGAATTACACCTGCAATGTCACAGTTTTACAGATTTGAGATGTCCCAGCACAAAACAAATTGTGTGTATTGCACAAACAGACAGACAGACAGACAGACAGGCAGGCAGGCAGGCAGGCAGGCAGGCAGACAGACAGACAGACAGACAGATAGATAGATAGATAGATAGATAGATAGATAGATAGCATTGCCTTACAGTTTGACTTACATTTGTGTAAGTCAAATCAAAAATATT
>OMPJ01011018.1:0-11148 GCA_900312935.1 Carapus acus
GGGAGGCCACATGAAGAGCAGCGGAGCTTTGTAATTTATGAGGGGAGGGTGGGTCGGCCCGACCATGGCTGCCTCCACCGCACCGCTCCCCCCTAATTCCAAACAGGAGAGGGCTCAGCACGGACTTGGCCAATACTGTGGCCCGTGCTATTAGCGGGAAGGCAGAATAATGACTTTGGCTCTGCTAAAGAGAGGAAAAGTCCAGGAGCCTCGGAGTCCCTCCACCCTCACCTGGATACGATTTTAGAAAGATGGCGATTCATGGCGAGTAAACTGATTGGTGGGGGTCAGGAAATTAACCTCAACCCTAATTACTGCAGCAGTACTATTATCTACTTAGGAAGCGTGTGCAGACGCGTTGTTACTTTTACTCCTATTTCAGTAAAGGGCTGTTTGTTTCCAATATGGCTGACTAACCTCTTTATCATCAACAACCACTCTCAAAATGACACATGCAAATGATGAACTGATGCTACTATCAAAAAAAACCCACACTAAATACTGAATCTACATTAAATTTTTTTGAGTCAGAACAGGCTTGACATGTGTTTAAGGGCCTACAAGCTGTGGCCTCTCACTGCACCCTCACACTCTCACTGGATCGCTTAAAGGGGCCAAATTTTTAAAGCAACCGAGCAAACTGCGTCACACTCGCTATCCAATTCCATGAACAATAACATTCGGTTTACATTCTTTGAGAGATTGCGGGCTCGACCTTCGTGTTTCCTAGAAAGCCGAATTGAGTTTGGGGCAGAAACGGGATGGAACTGGGCCTCGATGTTGCTGAGGGAGGGAAGGCGGCATCTGTTTCCCCCTAGTGGTGAGAGGCGGGAGGTGCAGTGTCCCGATTACTTCAGGCACTATTGGAGCTTGAGGCGGTAGATGTGCGAACACGAAAGACCGCTTCAGGATACGGAGGGGACACTTGAAACAAGAACAACGACTTTTTTTGAAGTGATCATACTAGACGCAAAGCTTTCATGAGAAATGTGGCGGACTTCCTCCTGTGGTGTAACATTCCATCACATCGGTTGTCAACTGCTCTGACAAGATCTGCTCGTATTGGCGCATGTGCCAAATGAAACAGAAATTCACAGTTTGAACAAATAATCAATGAACAATAATGAGTTACAGTTCAGCGCAGATAACAAATTGATGACAAAATTCTGTTTGTTTGTTTGCAGAGGTTTGGGGAGCCAGTTTCATGAGCAATGTTGGACAGCTTTGAGGGAAATTGAGCAGGAAGAGGTGTGGCCGCTTCAGCAGAGGCGCCTCAGCTATGCAGATCTAATTAGAGGTGACGGTCTTCCTCCTGCTGAGCCACGTGCAGTTAAGACGAATCTGAAGCTACGCCTGAAGGCACCACGCTGAGAGCCGACGCTTGGAGACGGAAACGCAGAGGAGGACCCACCTTAGCCCCGCAGTCTGCCCCTTTCTTCACGCAGAAGCCGATAAAGCCGGGATCCGCCACTCGGACCAGGATGTTGTCGACGCAGTACACTTGGATGAACTCGATTCTCCTCTGCTCCATGTCGGCCGTGATCCCCTGGTTCCCCAGCGCTCTGTAGAGTCCCCCGTTCCCATCTGACACAAACAAAACGTGATGAAGTGAGAGGGATGTTAGCAGCGGGTGGAGACTATACATGCTAATTTACGCCGACGTCTTTACCAGGCGCCATGGAGAGCTTGGCTTTGGTCTCCAGGATGATCTTGCCATCGTGGTCCATGGCTGGCAGCATGCCTTGCTGGAAGAAGACCACGTTCTCCTTGGCCAGACCGAAGTACTCGTGCCTGGCAAAGAACTCCTTGGTAGCGGCCATCGTCCGGCCGCTGGTCATGATGTACCTGAAGGGGGCAAACACCTACTTAGTTAGCAAGTTTTTTGTTTTTCTTTTGAAATTATCTGACAAGTTGGTTGGTTATTCCACAGTACGATGCTATTGTGGTAGTATAGCGGCGTGACAAACTGGTTTTATTTCTTGGTAACCTCGGCTCAACCCGACGAGGAACTTGGACCATTTCCTCCCAACCCAAATTCCCCGGCTGACGCAGAGTCGGGTGGGGCGTCCTCCTGATTGATCGACTCACCAAGGGATGCAACACTTCACGTTGTGCTTCTCCTCCGCCAGCTGTTGCAGCCTCACTATGCGCTCGGCCTGAATCTGAAAGAGGGTCTTGTGGGACGGCAGCCCCACGTCGTACATGCCTTTGGGGTAGGAGACCCCCAGCCTGGTCCCCTGACCCCCGGCTAGCAACAGGACGGCCACTTTGTTCTGAGAGATGCAGCAGAGACCTGGGGACAAGATGGAAGGGAGGACTTGAAGCAAAAGTTACAGGGTGTAACACACTCCTAAGCACACACGCACACACTCACGGGCCTATATGTTCACCCTATGGGATGCTAAGTCTGCTAGCTCAATATCTAATCTCTTATGAGGGCAATGTGTCCTTATAGCTTTTGGGAAAATAAAAAACACCCAAGATAACAACAATTATAAAGGTTTACATGTCGATAAAAATTTATTAAGCCATCACCTAGCCGTTTACGATAAGTTCATCAGGACTTTGGTTGCGTGTTGTAATAAATAGGAGCTAGCTCTCCACCTCCCTCGTCGCTTTATAAAAGTCCTTGTTTATCTAACATAAACAGCTGCTACGTGACACGATGGCGTGCTCCACATAGGGAGGCTAGGGGGCGCTGAGAGGGGCTGACAAATTCTCCATCATCCCTCCACTGTGCCTCCAACACACACAAACACACGGGTGTGTGTGTGTGTCTCAGAGGCAGACTAGCCTGACCCCACCGATGAGGTCAGCCATCGCCTCTGTTCATGTCAAAGCCAAAACCAAAACCAGATGTTCACTGTTGCCCAACTCCTCCATTGTCCTCACTCCGGGTGGGAAGAGGAGGAGGAGGACCCACAGAATCATCAGACTCCACACTCACCCCGGCCCACCCCGGCTCCTTGCCTACCACCAGGGGTATTGGGCAACAAGAGATGGATGACTCCTCCCTTGTGTCGGATCATTTATGAGGGCTGGAACTGGGAACAATGGGGGATTTTCTAAGGCCCATGACTCAGTGTTGGTCCTCAAACATGATCGCTTAGCTTAGCCACCCCCTAACGCTAGCCCTAACTCCTAACTCTAAAGCTTACCCTTACGCTAACCCCCCTGGGCATGGGTGACCCATGGGCACCTCACCGACTGGTGATTATCCTTGTGCTTCTACTGTTATGGGACTTTAAAAAGTACAATAAAAGCAGAATCTGTTTTACAGTTGGCTGTGCCATGGTAGTAAAGGTGTAGCTGCAGGGTGAAGCTCACCTTCCTCCTCCCACTCCTTCACACTCTCCCTGTCCCTCGTCACACTCCCCAGCACCTCGCGGGGGATGGGCTCCATGCGCTCGTCCATCTTCTGCTGCTTGCTGCTGCTGGACGTCTCCATGGCGTTCTTGAAGAATTTGTTTATCTCCTCCAGGTCCATCTCCTCCAGGTCACGGGTCAAGCTGCTCTGCTCCTCGGGGCTCAGCTCCTCCCAGAACTGCTGGAGGTGCGACTGGCCTGCGTGGGAGAGCTTCTGGAGGAGTTTGCTGTCCATGGTGAGCGGTGTGTGTTCAGATCAGCTGTCCTGAGGAGACACAGACAGGTTTCCTGATTAATGATAACAACCCGGAAGGTGATTCAAGGAAATCTGTCTTCAAGACCTGCATGTGTGACATCACTCTGGGCGTTGGAACTCCAACATAGCCTGCTGGACCAGAAAAATCCCTTTGGCCAAATTATTTTAAGTATTTGAGGAGCACGCCCACAACTTGGGAAAACGCATAAAACTAAACGACAATAGTTTGCGTGACAAACATTTCAAAGTAATTGCGATTTTACAGCCTAAATGTCTCTATGGCAACTCGAAAAAGGGGTGTTCCGCTCAATACACACACACAAGCAGAGCGATGGAGAAGGATGACTTTCCTCAGTTAGGCTCTGTTTAGCCGGGCTGTCAGTGAGAAACACACACTGGTCAGTGTGTGTGAAGTTAAATGCCGTCTTCATGGATCCCGCGCAAACACTTACACACTGACACACACACACAAACTCTCTTTCTCTCTCTCGCACACACATCCGTGTATGCACGGAAAGAAGACACCCAAAAGCGCGCCTCCGCGCACGCGCGCACACACACACGAATGGCAAGCCGCAAGTGCTACACATCCACGCATACGCACAAATACAAACACGTGTACACACCACGCGGTTCCCCCAGTAACCATTTCCCACAACGCTCAGTGAAACGGTCAAAACTCACCTTGGCCGGCCGCTTCCCGGTTCTTTAAGAGCATTAATGAGTGGTGAGCCTGTGTGCAGCCACACGGCTCCGCTCCGCTCCGGCACCTCCTCCCTGACTACACCTCCGCCTACGTCACCGCCTGACGTGGCAGTCGTGACGTAGCTAGCGAGATGTGGGATTCAGGTTCCCTTCGGAGAAGTCAGCTTTCCCTCGTGCCTTAGCTGGGTTATCGCCAGCGATGTTGCGTTCACTTCCACACTTTACAAACATCTTTGCACTTGCCTATAACCTCGACCTATTTGTCCTGATTCCAAAATGAAATTAGAAAAATACACTATTAAAACAAGAGAGTGGAGCAAGACAAAAAGCATCACTATTGATAGATAGATAGATAGATAGATAGATAGATAGATAGATAGATAGATAGATAGATAGATAGATGAAGTCGTTACAGCAAACAAATCTCTCGGATAATGGGTTCTTCATTTCCTCGTACTCTGAGTTATTGTAGTTTAACTGGATTAGCGGAGAGGTAGCCTGTCATTGCGTCTTTCAACCACTAGTTGGCGACACCGCCCGTCCGCAGGCGGAAGCTGGCTGGCTGGCTGTCAACTGTTTTGTTTTGGTAAGGTAGTTTATCCCGCATAGTGCGGCTCATCTCTATCTCTCTACGGCCACTGTTGCATCCACTAGCTGAAAGGAATGAAGAAGTTTTTTGAAGACATAAAGAAAGACGTCAAGTTTAAATCGGCGGGACCTGGGAAGAAACTAACCGAGGATGCCAGGTAAATGGAAAACTTTTCTTAGCGGTAACGGAGCTAGCCTGCACTTCTTCATCGATATCTGTATGCTACAGCTAAGTAAAAGCAGCAAAATATCATATTTCTATTTTTTGGGAATATTCGAACTGCAGGCAATTGAAGAAGTAACACCATTACATAGTATTGTAGCCCAGGACGCCAGTGTGAGTTAATATCAGTGTAGCTAATCCTCCAGGAGGCCAACTAGCCAAGCCCACTAGGTGTTGTTAATGGGGTTTACGCCTAAATCGGCTCCTCGTCGCTTTTTCTGCACGTCGACCCGCGTTCTGCTTAGATCACCGTCGTTGTTACCGTCTACCGACCCTTGAATTACCCTGCCATCCCGCAGCTCCAAGGCCGAGCCGGCGCCCAGCAGCTCCGCCGCCAGGCAGCATCGCCATGCCCCCACCGAGGGAGCACAGCGGGCCGGAGCAGCAGCCCTTGCCCGGATCGAGCAGCATCAACGGCCCAAAGTGCACACGTCTCAGGACGCCATCAGGAACCAGGGTGAGATACATGTAAATGGAATGAGTTTGTGTTACCTGTGATAGCCCAAGAGTGTGGCATCGTATTGATGAGCAGCACCAACAGATGGATGATGGAGGTTGGGCGTGGACATGGTGTGGGGAGTGACCACAAGCATGTGTTAATAAGTCATGAGTTGGGTTAAAGTAGAGGGTATATGGGTGGATGTATGGACTGTTAAGTGGATGCTACCTGTCATGTGATGCTGTGGCTAATTTTTCTGCAGTGAAGAGAGAGCTGGAGGCCGAAGCTGCTGCCCTGGGTGAAAAAGAAAAGGCCTCCATGGCAGAGGTCAGTGCTGGAGGTGGTCTAAGCTAGTCTAACTCTCAGCTGCTCTGTGAGTTAGGGACCACCCCCCTCTGAAAATGTCGCCCTTCACACATTCAGGTCACCAACAACACACATTGATCAAAATAATAATTTTCCAGGGATCCAAATTGCCAGTTAAAGATCCTGCCTGCCTCTCCGTGTCTGGTGTGTATTTCATCTGTCCGCTAACTGGAGCCACCCTGACCAAGAGTGACAGGGAGGCGGCCATCAAGGAGGCCATTTTCATGGTATGTTCCCCAACTGTTGCGTACTCAGTGACTAGCTTGTGTTCAAGTCTGAAGGTTCCTCTAACATGCCTGTACCTCTGTCAGCGGTTTGAGGAGGACGCGGTGGAGGCCTCCGTCATGATGATTCACACATTCAGCAAAGACAGAGACAAAGTGAAGGTCGCCGTGGAGATAATAAGCAAGTAAGGAGCGCCGAGGTGGATCAGCACAGGCTGACAATGGAATCAGCATTTACTGTAAACTGCTTGGTTCTCATTTTCTAAGTCAGCAAATATTTTGTCACGTTTCCAACAGATACGTGGAAAATATATGTAAGAATCCATCAGAGGAGAAATACAGGAAGATTAAACTCAGCAACAAGGTCTATCAGGTCTGCACCAGTTATGTATCGGTTTAGATACATCCACCTGCTATTTATGTTTTTTTTCGCTTTCTCCACCGTGTCATTAACCTTGCATTCCTCCAGAAGTGTAAGGAACTCTTTCATTTGATTCCAGGAAAAAGTGGGCTGCGTTGAAGGAAGCAGAGAGTTCCTGCAGGCCCTGGGCTTCACCAGCACCATGCTTCCCGTCGAGGGTCAAGGTAAATATTCATAAACACGGGTGGAGCTATTGTTTCCTTCCCGGATCGGTGGATATCACTCCTTTCGGGCACAATCCCCCTTTGTGCGATCGCCCATTGTTCACACGTGCCTGTTCGTTGGAGTGCAGAGGACGAGGAGGAGTTCCTGGTGCTGCCGGAGCAGAGCGCCGATGCCCTGGAGTTGATGAAGGAGAGGAGGGACCGCCTCCAGAGGGGAGAGCCGGTGAGAGCTCAGCTGGACAGGCAACCCCAAGCCTTCAGACAGTCTCCCAACTCCAGCGCCACACGCTTTGAGCTGCCGCCCGAATTCTACAACCTCTCGGCAGAGGAGCTCAAGAAGGAGCAGCAACAGAGGTGCGTGAAACTCAAGGCACTAACGGAGATTCCAAAGGTCAACAGGAGGCTAAAAACGTGGATGTTTTCTCTGCTTCTCAGGTCGGATTTGGTGGAGAAGAACTCGATGCTGCGTACTAAGGCCATGAGAGAAAAGGACGAGCAGAGGGAGCGCAGGAAATACAACTACACTCTGCTTCGAATCAGGCTACCAGATGGGAATCTGCTGCAAGGTCAGGCTATGTTAAATACGAAATGTATATTCAAACACAAGTAGCCAACCTGTCACACTCGATACTGCAGCGTGATGAAGTCTCTGACGGAACAGGGACTCATCTGTGCGGTCATGTGCCCTCTCACCAGGGACTTTCTATGCTTGGGACCGGGTCCCTGTGCTGTTCCAGTTCATACGGGACTCCCTGGTGGAGTGCTGGCAACCTTTTGAGCTCATCGCCCCTGGAGGCCAGAAGCTACAAGAGACTGACGATGCGGCCCTGGCTGAGTGCAACCTGGTGAGACCAAAGTCCCCACGGCGAGATGAAAGCTTTGTCGGCCACTTCTCCATCTTAACATCGGCTTCCTCCTTGCAGGTTCCCGCCGCTCTGCTCACGTTTGCGTGGGACGCGGGCGTGCAGGCGGATATCGCAGCGGCGGGGGGGAAGAGCCCTGCACTCCTCAAACCTGAGCTGCTGGAGACCATACAGACCTTGAGCTGATCTGCTTCCACTCACAGTATAGGATCTACTGAAGACCCTCACCATCAACTAGTGATCAGCATCCGTACAAACGCCAACTTACCGCTGTGTGCCACCACTGGTGACACGCTGAGACGGAGGTCAGCCTCGTCCACTTTGTTTTTGCAAGTCTCCACCGGTGGCCCTGTCCCGGTGAGAACGCTCTCACTCCTGCAGACTAACTCGGCACACGTTTGAAACTCTGCTAACAGAAGTCAAAGGGGAGAAGGAGATGTTAATTGTTGTCTTGTACAGTGAGTTGCGATGTCGATATGCTGTACGTGCCGCGTACCTGCAGAGCTTTGTTCCACCAAGAGGTGAGATGTGACAAGTTTCACCTGTTTTGGATCCGCCTTGCTCGCTCAAAGATAAGAATGCATTTTGGTTATGCAAGTGTTGAATAAGCCAGAGGCACACGTCAGGGTAAAAGGTCACTCAAGAGCAGGAGAGAGGCAAAGACAAATAAGCTGTCAGAACGTATGAGTTGCGAGATTTCTTTTTATTTAACAATCTGCGTGTTCGCTGGCTGTATCTGGAATACCTTGAGTTTGCTTCAGTGTTGTTATGGTTGATTTTGGTGCGTATCGGTGTCCGTCACTGTCAAGAAAAGCCTGTGTTGTCAGGAGGTCGCCGGCTCTGGAGTGGCCTTGCACTCCGGCCTCCATCCGTTTAACAGGTCAGAACAGAAGTGAGATGTAGTGACGTGGTTTTATGGATCTGTACCAAAGCTGAACTTTCCACAGATCAAAACAGGATTTCCATTAATTTGAGAAAAATCAACATTTCTCAGATCACACACACAATTTTCTCAGATCACACGGACAATTTGTCACTGTAAGCTTGGTAATTACTGTAAGCTGGTAATTTTGAAAAAGGTAAATGTTAAGACAGGTGTGTAGACACTTGAACAGCAACACTAAGCGCTTTCGATGAGTATTTAATCTTTTGTAACACCTGCTTCATACCAGTTTGTTCACTCGAGTGTTTTGTGTGTCCGTATTAACCATCAGATCAAAGATTTCAAGGCGGCTGCAAAATTTTTCAGTCACGTCCCACACTTACCCAAAATGCGTGGATTTCTGTACATTGAATCTGTCACAGCGGCGACATAGAAATCTGTTTTGATTGTATTGGTTGTATCAGTTGTAACATTTCACCAGCTGTGCTCTACATTTCACTCTGAGCTGGGCAGAAAATACAAAGTAAGCCGTACTCTTCAAACTAACATCCACTCACTTAACTCAAAACAGATTTAATTTTGTTGTTTCGCAAAGTATACCAAGTAAATGAGTCAGTAATGTGTAATTGAAAAATAAGGGACACCTCAGTGACAATGTATTTCAGATTAATTTCCAAATAATTTATCAATTACTCTCATCTGTTCTAATGTTTTGTCCTAATTTTTGTCCTGTTTGTTTATAACCTGCCTGAATTAAACCGTGCTTATGTTGCATCTCCATTTTTGGTTTGGAATCCAACTTTGAAGTGCATTCCTTCCCCTAAAACTAATCTGCAAAACAGTACTATTTAGGATGACAAATATCTATGCTTCACAATGCTCACGTTATTAAATCACTGCACAATCCTTCTGAAATCTAATTGTAATTGACTGAAATTCCTGCACATGGAGTTACCTTCTTGGAATACTAAAAGTCAAAATAACAAATACTTAACACTGATATGTTCAATGTCAATGAAACCAGGAGGAGCCCTTTGTCGTCTTAGCAGCATAGTTAGCAAAGATTCTCCAAAAAAAAAAAAAAACCCAGATACTGTAAAACATTGATTGGTGACTGTTAGCTTCATGTGAACTGGGGCAAATGAAAGAGAAGTAAAAGTATTTTTTATTAAGGTTTAATGAATTTCTTCTGTTCAAGTATTCTTGAAAAAATACAGGAAAAATACATATTTATAAAAACATTTCGACACAGGACCAAACTGCACCCCGACAGGCACTTTGTCAGGCGTAGGAACTGCAGAATAAATGAACTATTTAAGTCCAAGGCTAATGTATGCACAGACTTTCAGCCATGCTTTTATCCCTTGAAGACTATATCAACATTTCTGCCGAGAGTCTGTGACGTCCAACAATGCCATGAGTATGCCACAAATCCACAACCAATGGTAATGCTGTTTTCAAAGCCAATTTGTTTTTGAATCCTGATTCACCACATCTGTCTTTTCCTCCATCTGATCAGCCGCACTTTCATTTGAAAGACACACATGGCAAATTCACCAGAATGCTTCACCACCAAGAGAAGGTCAATATTTGACTCTGATATTTAGGCACTGTGACTCCCATACAAAAAAAAAAAAAATACTGGGAGCGGAACAGACATTACCGAGTACACACCTACATGGTCCGAGTAGTTTGTCTTGCTTGAGGACACAGTGGAGTTCAGACCCACAAGGGGAGGCAGTGGGGGTGTGGGGCAGGGATGCTCCTGAGGGTACCAGGTCCCAGAGTTGGTGGAGGGCGAGGGCAGGTCTTGCTTTAGTAATCAGGCTGTGGCTAGGGTCTGAGTAGCACTGGTCACGGGAAGAGCAGCAGCAGTATCCGAGGGGGCCACTTCCATCAGGACATCTCCCTCATTTGATGGCCGTTTGGCTAAACACAATGAAATTTCTACATTTATGAGCCATAGTTATTTCATTTACATTCTAAATGCTTGTGTCATGCAAAATGGTCAGTGTCAAGCATCACGCAAATTCTTAGGTACACACCATTCTGTGAAGATATGATGATGCAGTCCTCTTCATCATCCTCAGTATCAGCTTGAAAACCGTCCACCTCCATTGCTTCCTTCTGGTTAACACAGATTCCAAAGTTTGACCCAATAAATTCAAGAAATCTGTCTGATTCAGGTGCAGAGGCTCATGCAATTCCAATCATCGTCCTACCTGCCCAGAACACTTCATCATAAACTTGGTGATCGACATGCTGCCCGTGCTCTTCCTCTTGCTGGAAGACGTGGGTGTGGTTGAGGAGTTCTGGGGCGTAGTGGGGGAGTTTCCGTGCGAGCCGGTGGCTGCCTGAGCCTCTTCTCGAGGCTCCTCTCGAGCTCCGGAAGTGAGGTAGGACCACTGGCAGGGCACTGGGAGAGCCTCGTGTCCGAATCGAGAGAGCACGTCCGTGTGCACGTACCAGCAGCAACGCTTGTAGGCCGAACGCTTCTCGTAGACGGCGTTGTTCTTGATGACGCGCTTCACATGCATTCTGATAAAGAGGGCAGAAAACTATTAGTCTTCATTGAAGTATGGTTGCAATGATCATCAATGTCGACAAAATTACAAATGAATCAATTCAACACCAAATGAATTCATAAAAT
>OMPJ01011019.1:0-12863 GCA_900312935.1 Carapus acus
CGGCGTGAGAGAGGGAGGGAGGGAGGGAGAGAGAGGGGGAGGGAGAGAGAGAGAGGGAGAGAGAGAGAGAGTGAGAGAAATCTGACACAGGGAACAGAACATGCTGGATAGGCAGCCATGGAGGAAAGATACAGATGAAAACACACTCTCTCACACACTCTCTCTCTCACACACACACAGAAAGACACAAAGATACACAGACACACACGTGCACACACACTTTACCTTTCAAAGATGCCTTTTTTAGAACTTTCATTGCATATAACTGACCAGCATCTGGACCCACGATCTTCCTGACAAGAAACACCTGCAGGTGTGGAGGAGATGGCGTGAGACAGATGGAGGCCGAGGTGGATCTCGCTCGCTTGCGGAGGTGTGTGTGAGAGGTCGAGGCCAGCGTGTGTGTGTGTTCTCACCTTGCCGAACGAGCCCTGGCCCAGGACCTTGAGTAGCTCGAACTGAGATGGGTCGGCTTTTTCACAGCCCTCCTTCACGTGGTGAGTGATAGGAATCTCCTTATATGCCCCCTCATCCTAGACACACACACACACACACGCACACGCAGGCAGGCAGCATTACTCAACCGCTCGCCAATCCGCATAAACACAAACGCAGCTCTGGTCCTGGCGCAGCAGTGCGAGCTGCTGCTGACTTACACAGTGTGTGAAAGACTCTCCCTCCTCCATGGGCTCGTCCATGATCTGATGTCCATTGACCTGGAACCAAACCAGCAAGCTCATTAGCGTCGCTACCAGCCACCATCTGAACCCAGCCCGCGCATCCCAGCTTTTTTAACCCAGCAGAATCACCACCGGACCCGCCGCACGCCCACACCTATGATGACGACGCCGCGTTCAAACGGCGACACAGACGAAATCGGTGACTCACGAAGGACAAGATGCGCTTTTTTTCTGCTCCTCCGGAAAGTGCTATTTGTTTCGCAACGCCGTGGCGTCCATCATCCCAGCTGTCCACCTCCCATCCTGTCTCCTCGCGGCCCCTGGTTATTAGCATTCTAGCATAATCCACCGCCTGAGCAGAAACAACACGTCTGGCTCGGCTTGGCGTCTGCCGGAGCTGCGGTCAGCACCCGGCCTTTTCAGGGTGGCTGGGCCCCGGTGACCTTGTGTATGAGTGTGTGTGTGTGTGAGGAGGTCTGATCCCCCGTTTCAGAGGTGGACTGTGGTTAAACAGGCATTAACATTTACAAGATGGAGACACGTCGTCAGCCCGGGCATAGCATGGCGGCCACGCTTTGGGTACAAATTGCCTGCAGTAACCTTATCAGCTCTGCAGATTTGTCATCGGTGTGTGTCCACACTCGGCCCGCGTGATGTATTCAGCCCGGTGTGTGTGTGTGGTTGTGTGCGCTGAATTCCATCAAGGGGGGATGAGTCATAGCTCGACGCAAGCCCACTCAGTGGGCGGAGCCTCCGACATACACTCGGCTACACACGCAGAGCAGACAGCGACAAAAACAAAATACTGGCAGCATCCGCGCACAACCTCAACACAACTGAAACAGGCCGGCGCGGGCCGACCCAAATGATGGGGAAAGGCCCGGTCAGAGCAGGGAGGCTGCGATCTGTGGCAGAGGGCGGCATCGTCTGTGCCGGCCAAAAGCAGCCCAGAGCGCGTGTGATAATTCACACATTCTTTCTCACTCCCACCTTTACTGTGGCTCATCGCAGCATGTAACCGAGGAGCGCACAGCCTACACGCAGCCACCCCACGGACACACACAGTGCAGAGTGTGTGTGTTGTGATTAAACCTCCTCGCTGTCACTGACAGCTCCAGGATTAAAGAGGCAGCGGCAGTTAAATAGGCCAGGCACGGACCCGTCCCGGGCCAGACTCGGTAAATATCAAGCCCATCCGTCCACCGGCTGGCGGTGGGTCAGGCTGGTGGAAAACAGGCCGTCCAGGGGCGCCCAGAGGTCAGCCGGGCTCACAGCCGGCCGGTCTGGTGCTTAGGTGTGAAAGACTGCAAAGAATTCCAGAGCTGAGGAGGTTTAGGATGTCAGGCAGGCTTCGCCTCGCACCATCGAACCTCTCGCTGGGAGCCTCTGGGAAAAACACACTTACACCTCCACACCAGGACCACATGGGAGCCAAATGTGGCACGGCCGTTGTCAAATTTACACACAACTCATTATATCCCATCAGGACCCTGTTATTCTTTCCATCACAGCTTTACATATAAATAGCGGGTTAATTATATTGCTGCATACAGTGTAATACGCTTGTTGATTGGTCATATATGAGACTAAATCGCCGAATGACGCTCAGGTTTAGAGACACAAACAACACAAGCGTTTTATTTTTGCCACTGACGGAATTCAGTCCTGGTCCCAACGACCGACACACGGCGAAGGTTAAACTTTAAAAACAACTCCCACCCCCCTGTCACACATTGAGCTGAGGTCAGAGCAAATGACAAACATTTAAAGCCCCCCGTTTACCAGACTGTGCATGATTAACACAAACTTATCTCCCAAGTTTGACGCACCGAGCTGTCAGCTAGCGAGCCGCTCGCTAATGCTAGCATGCTAGGCTACCCGTGAGTGAACTCCTGTTGGAAAAGTGTAAGTAAGTGAAAAGACGACGCGTGTCCCGGGTTTACAGCTCAACTCTCCCCGCATCGACACAACCTGCTGCGGAACCCTGCATGGAGTTTCTGCACCGACGAGCCCGGACAAAAACAAAAACAAACCTCGGACCAGCTGTTAGCATGAGTTAGCCCGCTAGCATGCATCACGGAGCTCTGCGGGTCGTGACGCCAGATTTCAGCCCGACGCAACTTCGGGGGCCGCGGGAGAAACTCCGCGGGAAGCCGCAAAGTGCACGAAAACACGGCCAAACACGGCCACAACTCACCTCAACACTCGATATGTTTACCTCCATCTTGTGCCAGGATCCCTCCGAGTCTACGGCATCGTACTGCGCCTAGAGTCCCTCTCCACGCTGCATGGCGCGGCCGGCTGGAGGTCTGGCGGGTCTGCGCGCTTCGATCGGCCGATGCTCGGCAGCGGACCGGGCCGGACCGGACCGCGATCCGGGGAAATCACAGCTGAGTCGGTGCGGGAGGAGCCGATGGCGCTGAGCGGATCATAGGCTCGGTGGGAGCACCGCTACCCTGCCATAGATGCGAATATGGCGGCTACCGTGGTACCTGATCGCCAGTGAATGAGACGCGGTTGACGTAGCGGTGACGCAGTTGGGTTCAGGATTTCCCCCCGTCCGAGGGACGCGACGCATCCAGACACCGAGCACAGGCGTGGGGGGTGGATGGGCGAGGGGGTGGTGGACGCATGGGTGGATGCTGGCATACGTGTGCGTGGAGGATGGCGGGGATGGGGATGGTGATGATGATGACGGTGCTCTGCCTGTGACCCTGATCAGCCCTGACAGGTGGATCACTCCGTGGTTGACGTGGCACCTGAGGGACAAAATGGTGAGCAGAGCAGCTCTAAGAGGACAGGCTTGATCCTCAGAGTGGATATGAATATTCCATCGTGGCTGTCTGGATATCAGCTGAGCCGCTGGAAGTCCAGGAGGAAATAAGAGGCTTACGGCTCATCCACTTTGCCTAGAGATGCATCTGCGTCCCACTCACAACACAGAATCTCAGCATACATGAGCGAGCGGAGTAAAAAATAAGGCCCACCAAACCTCCGTGCGTCACGCAATTTCTGCTCCTGGCTGAGGCTCAACAAAGGGTGGAGGTTTGGTCTCTGTGGACCAGAGATCAATATCACATATCTCAGCACCTGATTGGGGTTTTCTCCCTCCATGGTGGGCAGAATATGACCGAGGCCCCGAGCGGCAGGGTCCAAAGGTGTCCTGAGGTCCCCTTACGTCGGGAATTGACCTCCTGTTACTACAACCCTGGACACACACACACACAAACACGGGCCAGGCTTTCCACTCTAGGTTGGATGTGGCTAAGCCCTGATGGAGTTGGGGGGTCAAATGCGGAGGTCAGACTTTATCAAGGGGATCAATTGAGTTTAAACGTGCGCTTAGATGAATCCACACGATACGCTTGTGCACAACTGTGGTATTTACCTGGATTTTTGAGGAGACTTTTGCTCTAATGCTTATCTATATTTCCGATTTTTAATCTGCCGTTTACTGTATGTATCGTTGCTCCCTCCTTTGCTCATAAAGAGGAGAATAGCATCATTTCCACATCGCGCACTGAAACAAAAGTCTGAGCACGCAGGTAAATTAAGAGGTCTTTTATTGTTGTCTGGGCCTGTGCGAGAGCGAGGCCGATGATATGCAGTAAAAAAGGCGTCGTCAGCCAAACAGTCATCGCAAAGCATCGACCCACAGGCACTGGGCGTGGAGCAGGAGTTTGGGGAGGGTGTCCTCACAGGACGCCCTCACAAGAGTCCTTCTTGGCTGGAGTCTTCCTTATGGGCCGTGGGAGTATCTGTGCGTAGTGTGAGTGTGAACCGTGTAGTGTGTGTGCATGTGTGTGTGTAGCGTGGTCAGTCTTCTTCTATAGCTGCCTCTGATGCAGAGGGTTCGTGGTCTTCAGCTGTTGGACCATCTTTACTGGTGGCGACCGCTTGCAGATCTTGGTTTGCTGCGTCCTCAGGTGGCTCGTCGCTGCTGGCAGCCCCTGCCGGAGAGTAATGGTGGTTGTAGGATGTTTCTGCCGACGCAGCACCAGGCGGGGCTCCTCCCTCCAGCGTCGCGTCCCACTCCTGGTCTGCAGGCTGAGGTAGGCTGGCCATGAGTTCCTGCAGATTCACACACGGGGCGGAATTACTCGGCGTGAACGAGTCAAGTGGATGTGGCGATGGATTGTGAAAGCACCTGTTGTCTCTCAAGGTCATTGCTCCTTATGGCGCTGAGCAGGCTCTTCGTGAAGCTGGCGAGCTCCAGGTATCTTTGTTTTTGGTTCTCTAGCTCGTTCTCCAAGAACTGCACCTCCTCGTGCTGTAAAGGAGACATGCAGACTAAATAATCAAACTCACAAGTGGAGCACGGCTCTGGATCTCCAGTCCACCTGCCGCCTGGTGAGCAGTGCATCACTCTGTACTCTGTCCTCAAAGGAGGGCGAGTGTAAGTCGTCACCTTGAATTCCAGCAGACTCTGCATTTGCTCCAAATCCGAAGCCACTATTTCACCACCGTCGTTATCCTCCTCTTCGTCATCCTCATCAATGACTTCGATCTTCTGTTTGAGGACACACAGCCAACAATTCATCATCATTTGAAACAGCCACTACAGCAGCACACAGACGCATCTGGACGGCTTCATCGCTTTTCTAGCACTACATTTGGTTTTTGCGGATACATACAAACACCTGACTGCCACCTCCGTGAGATAATGAACTGCCTGACTATTAATCAAAACAAATTCATTATTGGAATTTGAAGGCTAAACAGCAGCCGGCAGACTGAAGACTAAATGCCTGAGCAGTCGAATTAGCGAACGGAACTGAGCGATGCTTCTTCCAAGAGCAGCACCGTTTGTCAGCTGGGTTTAATAATAATCTTACTCCATAAAATATTCAGTGTAACAGCCTTAGAAATGATGTGCGACTGGCGTAATACCTCTGGAGTGATCGGGCATAATGGAGAAAAAGTGCGGTGCTGATGTGTGATTGATGAGGCTCGGCTGGCGACCTTGTGTCGGTACATTCCGATGTTTGCTTATTATGCTTAAAAGCAGGCGAAGGGGGCAGTGAGGGAGCCCGGCTCGTGTTTCATCTTGAGCGACGGGGGCTACATCTAATGAGGTTGTAGTGTAGTGTCACACAAGTAATGAGGTACCACGTTGTTTGCCAGTGGAGCCGAGTGGGACACGTCGGTTCCGTCCTCTCCATCCCTCTGCTGGGAGTCGTTGGTACCATCTAGAGGACAGACACTATGAATAGCCCACTTTACACCTGGTGTGTGTGCGAGTGTGTGCGTCTGCGCGTGTCACGGTCACCCCTCTACCTTCGGACAAGCAGAGCGAGCCTTCGTCATTCTCCTCGGCGAGCTCCGGCGTTCTCAGCCGCTCCACGTCGGGACTGAGGGCCAGTGGGGACTCGTTTCCCGGGGAGGAGGTCGTGAATACAGCAGGTCCTCCTTTGGGCGGGGGGATCTCGATTCCCATCAGCCGATACTTCCTCCGCCGGTTACTTATCCATGTCTGCCGACGGGAAGCACAAAGTACCGCGTTTAGTGTCAAAGAACGGAACAGAATTGGCGAATTTGATCATGGCGTTCAATGTCATTAAAGCCTGAATTGGACATTTTTGGCTTTGACATTGAGGTCTGACTGGCAGCTTCTATTTCAGTCACATTATGCTTCCTTCTCTTCACATTAATGGACATAAAACCAGAAGCTGGACTCAAATACAGCAGCAACACAACATTCTCTTGACCCCTTGAGCTGAGGGAACTGACGGGGTCAGGAGGGGAACAATGTTCATTCACAAGGTGAAATAGTTAAGCAGCACTCACATTACCGGCAAAAGGATCCTCATTCTATTTGGAGAGGTTCAAATTCGTAGATTTGAGATGGTGTACAAGTTCTGCTTTACAAACGTTCAGAGGGATTCATTCTCATTCATCGTCACCTTCATTTTTGTGGACCCAAAACAAAATACATATTGTTGAACTTGTGCCACATGGTACCCTCGACCCAAGACCCTGATCTGAGTTGACTACCTTGACTATTTCAGTGTCGACGCCGAGCTGGTTGGCAGCTGCGGTGATCTTCTCCCTGCAGACCGAGCCCAGGCTGGTCATGCCTCGGTCCCAGTACCGCTTCAGCTGGAGCAGATCCCCGTCGCTGAACTGGGTCCGGTCCTGCAGCTGAACCCACAAACACGGACACAATCTCCAATATATCGGTTCTACGAGCCGGGCGCTAAACGCTCAAACTGCCATTGATCACATAAGAGGGCCATTGCGCATTTATGACATCACGAGAAATGTGTAATGTTGTGCAATAAACCTGCGGCTTTATAACACTCACTGTTCTCTTTCTGGAATTGCTGATGACCCAGGGGGCAGCCGACATACTCGACATCTGCACGCAGTGACAGATACGGGCGGTTAAGTCTGCGGATTCACCTCGGGGACGTTGGACTGTAACGCTAGAACGTTCCGTACCTGTGAGCTGGCCTCCCCTGTCAGTGAGGTCTGTGCTGTGAGTGAGTAGCTGCCCTGAAGAGGTGTGTCGCTGAGAAGCGAAGGTCTGGAGGTTATCATCGGGGGAGTGTGGCTCCGTCTCACCGTGGACAAATCCGTCCCGGTGGGGCTGGCCGAGGAGTGCGCCCGGTTAATGTGCGTCTGAGCGGCCATGTTGGCCAACTCCTCTTCGCGTTGCCATTCGTATTCTTCATCTGCAGTTTCCATGGCAATGGAGAAGTAGTGACTGGTGTCAGTGGGGTGCGGCGCTGACCTTTGGCCCTCAGGTCCTCTCTGAGGCGCCGACAGGCCCGGCTTCACCTTGTCTCTGTCCTCGCTTCGCTCCGACAGGGTGAAGACCTGCTGGATGCGAGGCGTTTGGTCGGAGGAAGGACCCGAGTTTTGGGCCGACAGAGAGGCCCGAGGTTTCTGCGCGGCAGGTGGCTGAGGTTGGGCGTTGGCTTGAGGTCTCGGCTGAGGCTGAGGCTGAGGCTGGGAGTGGGACTGGGAGGCGGAAGAAGACGAGGACCAAGGACGAGGCTGCACGGTGCCGTACTGCCGGGCCCAGCTGTGAGGTACGACCCCTGACCCCGCGCTGACCATGGCCTCCCCGAGGGACAAACCCCCCTTCCTGACTGCAGTGTAGACTAAGGGCCCTGAGGGAGACGGGAGGGAGGCGGTGTTCTGAGACAGTGAGCCCAGTTTGGAATGCAGGGGCGAGGAGCCGGAGCTGTTCGCCGCCCCCTGCCCCCTGGCCTGGGCGAGCAGAGATGAAGACGTGTGCGTGGGGAGCTCGCTGTCCGTCTGAGACGTCAAAGCCGCGGGTCTCGGCCGAGAGCGTGAGATAGAGTTGATGGAGTAGATTCCCGTCAGTATGACATCGTTGTTATTGTTGTTGTTGTTGCCGCTGCTTAGAGGAGAAGAAGAGGAAGAGGGGGAGGACGAGGCCGAGGATGAGGAGGGGAAGGACACTGGAGGGAGGAGGTGAACGCGGTTTTGGATGCTTCGTGCTGCGGCCAGCTCAGCGGTGAGCATGCTTCCGGCGACAAGAGCCCCGCCAGCCAGGCCGTGATTGGACAGAGCTCCTCCAGCTATCGCGTGATTGGACAGAAGTCCGGGTGGGAGTCCGTGACCGGACAAGGAGTGAGAGATCCCTCCATTCTGGTCTACCTTGGAGGCGAGCTTTCGTCTTTTATTTCCCACCCATGTCTGCAGGGAGAAGAACAATCACCTCGGTGAAATCACGGCTACATCAGACAGGACAGGTCATCCTGAGGGTGAGAGCATCACAGGAACCTACCCGAACCACGCTGAAGTCCAGTTTGGCCTCCTGAGCGCACTGCAGTATCAGCTGGAAGCAGGCCTTGCTCTGATTGGTCATCCCATTCTCGTAGTAGCGCTCCAGGATCCTCTGCTGCTCGGCTGTGAACACTGAGCGCAGGTTCATCTGAGGAGCCACCACAATAGAAAACCCCTGAAATCTACCATAATCCACATCATTACGCAGTCAAGCACATATAAACTTCTACAATTCATCAAACATTTCAGATCCTTTTATTGCGTCTTTTTCTAGGAAATTGCTGAGGAGCTCACAGTCTGCAGGCCACGTCTCTGTGGCCACGCATCCATACTGCTGCTGGAGGAGAACGGGGCCGCCATGCAGATCACAGCAGAACCTCCATAGGTCCACGTCAGGCCCTCCTCATCCTGTCTCCATGCACATGGTGCTGGGTCTTTGGGCTGTGAGAGGAGAGGAGACAGCTGTGTTTGAGACGGCAGATAAGCAGTGTGACTTAAACTGAATCAAGTCAAGTACCATCATAGATGCAACATCTGCACCATCTCCATGACAGAGAGCAGGCCGCATTAAGCAGGGACTTTATTGATCTACATGGGCAACTTGATTCAGTTTAAACACTATATAACAAAATACATCACATCAACACATCTCATGATTGAAAACAGGCAAGCTACGCAACAGTAACAGGAGAGTGTGTTTGTGAGCTTACACAGGACTCATTATTCTGGCAAAAATACAGAAATTACAGTGACCTTTACATTACCTGGGCCATCCAAAGGCATTGAAACACCTGTGATGCTAATTTCAATAAATACTATTTTGATGTCCTGATCCTGAGATAAGTCAAGAGGGTCAGAATCAAAACTGAAATATTCAATTTCAGAGTAATGACATTATTTTATGTCTGGTGCTCAATAGAGACGCTACCCCTCAGCGGGCACTGGCGGCACAACACTCTCAACTAAGAGAAGTTTACAGTTATCTGTCACTAATTCCGAAGTTATCATTAAGATAGGAGGGGGAACTACAGGTGACAGCGGCGCTGCAGCAGGTAAACTGGGACAATATATTCTTGTTGTGACTCTAATTGCACTTAGAAAATTTATCACTTATAAACTCTAATACCAAGGGATATCAAACTCGGTTTTAATTATGCAGTAGTAGCACAGTGTGGAGAAAACGTCAACTTCACCCTGTACGCACCGCAACGAAGTCAAACACACGGAAAAAACAAGTTAAAAACCAGACTTCCCCATAAAAAATATTACGATTGAGGCCAAGCTCTAAAAAAGGCCAATATTTGCGCGAATAAGGGAGGAACGCGAGAGACGAGCGGCTGCGGCCGCTTTGTTGTGGTTATTCCGGGCGGAGTGCGCATGGCCAAACAGCGCCACATAAACACAAGCCAGCCGCCAGCCAGCGGCGCCTCGGCGGGCTCACCCGTAACCGTCGCGGCGTCCTTTGGGCCGGCGAATACAAACGCCAGCCGCAGCGCCCATGGCACAACTTTAGGGCGGCGAGGTGCAGGGTCAACAAACGCCGCATCGCCCCCGTCAGGAGCCCGAGAGGCGCCGCTAGCTACACAGGCCCGGGCCGCCATTGCAGCCCAGCTAGCGCGGCTAACTAGCATTAGCATAGCTTTCCCAGTGGATAGCCGCGGCTCAACTTTTCCTCCAAATCTCTGATTTCCCGACCCCGGCTCGCTCCTCCTGCTCGGGCCGTGGCCTCCGCCGCTCCCGCACCAAACCCCGACGAATATGCGGCTGGTCTGGAGGCAAAATGAGTTTGCTACTCACCGCTTTTTGATGTCAAAATCAGACGAAGCTTCAAATTCAGCAGATTTCTTCAGCGGTGCCCCTTTGCCAGACAATGAAATCACAACGTCCGATCATCAATTCTAATCATGATTGTGACGTCAGCGCAGACAGGAGCCAATGGGAGCTCGAGATCACGGTGGTGACATTAGGAGGGCTGACAAGCGAGCCGCCATGACCCGCCCATCAGTGACTTTGTTGGGGAGAAGGCTGGAGGAGGAGGAGGTCACAGCTATGGAAGCCAGCTCACCCGGGATGATGATGTTCTGGGGCCCGTATCTTCATCCTAAAAAGGTCCTAGAGACGTCTCTCCCTGGAGGCTGTAGTGCACAATTGTGGAAGTTGGAGCCAAAAGGAGGAAGCTACTGAAAAGTGTGGGTATTCAAGCACAAAGCGTCACTACTGTAAACATGTCAGATCACAACAAATACCACATTTAGAAATCTGAATAAATCTGCCACCTATTTCTGTCAATAACATCCCCATTTTGTTGCAGCTGTTTGATTGACCCAATTCGTACAAAACACATGTAGCCCATCAGAAATAAGCTAACTAGTAATTCCAGAAACACAGCAAAATGGCCCTTTCACGCAGAATTTCCAGAGATACTCTCCTATTACAGTGTTGTGGCTTTCATTCTGACAGACTCAGATATTTAATTCACACTGGAGAGAAATTGTAGTTGCAGATGCAGCATCACCATTCAAATATTACAATAATATAGTGAGACGATAAAGAAGATGGGGTAGTGATGCTAGTGGGACCAGGGAGGTGTAATGGCCTGAAACATCCACTAAAGGGTGCCAATAGAAAGACAAGAAATAGGGATTTATGCACTAATGTCACATCTATCTATCTATCTATCTATCTATCTATCTACTGACCTTTTTGGTAGGGCGCTGTGGAAGATGGGGGCTCTGCAATAATCCATGACGTCACCTGTCTCTCAGGTGCCCAGCAGGGGGCGCCGTTTCTCAGCTCTGTGCTCTCACAGCAGCAGCAGCAGCAGCACTTTGACAGCTGATTCTGATTTCTGTGCTGGTAGTGGAGTTAGAGAAGCAGCTGGTCTGCCAACACGCCCAGTCATGGCAGATCACACCCATCGTATTTACGCTCGTCGTCATCTCCAGAGCAGCGGAGTAGAAATGAAATCAAGAAAATACACCGAGGTCTTTGGACACGCTCTCGGGATTTCCATGCGTGTGTGTGCGCGACATGTGTGCTCCGTGTTTGTCTCATGCGTGCTGCGTGTGTGTGCTGCTGCTCCAGTTGCTGCTGTAGATACTTTGATATAAAATTCATCAAAGCCTGAAAGTTTCCCCACACAGGCTTTTTCTCGCTCTCTCTCCTCATGCGGGAGGGAGGGAACGGGGGAAGAAAAGAGGGGATGAAGGGATACAGGGGAGTGGGGTGGTGGGGCAGAGAGATCCTCCCTATATGGTGTGCGTTGCACCATTCCCTGGTCTGTGTTATGAGTGGTGGCCCGTGTGATGCTGCAGCGAGGCGGGCGGTAGGAAAAGACGAGAGGAGAGGGGAAAGGAGGGGAGGGGGGAGGTCGCTATATCCTTCTCTCTCTCTCTCTCTTTCTCTCTCTACCTCTCTCTCCCTCTCTCTCCCACCTCTCAGAGCGCGCGGGAAGACACGAGAAAGAAAGAGAGAGAGAGTCTGTGTGGGGAAAGGGAGGGAGAGAGCGAGCGAGCGACAGAGAGAGATCGCGGGAAGGAGGGAGGGAGGGAGTGAGAGAGAGAGAGAGGGAGCCTGTGTGCGCGTGTCTCTGTGTGTGCGTGGATTGCACCACCGCATCCCGTTCACCGTTTCTGCAGGCGGCCATGCTCAGATGGAGAGAATTAAACTGACAACCTTTCCCTCCGTCTTAGGTGGAGCCGCCGCCGCCGCAGCCGCAGCCGCCGTGTCATTCCAGATGTGACTGACAGCTGCCTCTTTTTATGTGGCCCGCATCCATTCCTGCGCCGTTAATCTCGGACAGACTGTGACACCATGGCTCTGGTGATGGAACCTATAAGTAAATGGACGCCGAAGCAAGTGCTGGACTGGATGAAAGGTAATTCCCGCTGACGCTCCAACCCGCCTCGCTGCTGCTGCTTGCTGGCTCCGGCTGGGCTGTGAATGAGGATGATGGTGATGCTGATTGTGGTGAGCACGCAGCGGAGGGCCACACTGTGCGTGCGTGTGCGTGTGTGTGTGCGTGCGTGTGTGTGCCTCCCCCCGCTACCAGCCGCATGCTGGCGTGCGGCTCTGGCCGCTGTACGTGGACGCGGTGAAGTGATTAAAGTCAGCAAAGTGCGGTGAATGTATATGAAGCGGCGCAGTGGCAGGGAGCGGAGCCCAGATCTGAGCCAAGGCGAGCCCACAGGCAGCTGCTGCTGCTGCTGCTGCTGACTGTGCCCCCAGTACCATCATCATCTTCATCACCACCAACACCACCACCACCAGCAGCAGCAGCAACAGCATCCATAGCTGCTTTCATCAATGGATGTGGAACATGTAGTGGTTCTAGTAACCGGTGGCCGGTGTACAACCATTGATGTGTGTGTATGTGTGTGTGTACGTGGCGTATTTCCCATGTTAGTACACGTGCGTGTGCGTGTG
>OMPJ01011021.1:0-12016 GCA_900312935.1 Carapus acus
TGACCTCTGGAACATTGTGCTTGTGTTCTTGTGTGCTTCTGTTAAAGGTTTTATCTCTCACATTGTATCTCAATGATGAAAATCTTTCAACAGCTTTTTTTTTTCTTTGCGTAGTCGCATCCAGTGTTTTTCAAATGAGTGTAAATCTTTCTTGGAAATACTTTTCATAAGTAGGAACATTGACTCCTTCGTCTTCCAGCAGGCTTGGATCGAGATTTCGAGGGGAAATTCAGCAGGGAGTCTCTCAGGGAGACCTGAGGGGCTTTAATCAGACATTTGTCATACAGTTATGTACAAATTTTGAGGTTCAAAAGTCTGATATTTGTGAGAAAGATTAGTTTTTTTTCTAAACTTTGGTAGTTCAGCAGTTCTTCAAAGTTAAGAGCCTTGAACACAGAAATTCAGATATCACACTACATATTTACAGCTATGGGGTGTGTGTGTGTGTGTGTGCACGTGGTTACCAATTCATCACATGGAATCTTACTCATAATTAGTCTCTCTGTGGATTTGTATTAATCCAGCATGGGAAAATGATCCACACTTGCTCGTGAACAGATGGATATCCAAAGCATAAACTGGCCACGATAAAATCACCGGAGGGAAAAACGTGATTTGCGGCCACGTGACACGAGATTTGAAACAACACGGCTGCAGCGTTTGGTGACGTGGGAGGATCCATGTGTGTTTTGGGCCAATTAGTTCTTCTCTCCGCCTCATTTCCTCCCGTCGTCAGCTGAACATTTTGGAACAATTAGCACATTATGATCAGGATTATGGAACATAAGAGCACCATAATGCAGCTCCTCGTGCAAACCCATGATCGCCTAATGCAAGTCAGAGCCCCACAAGGTACATCAGTGTTCCACTGGGCCAGGAGCTGACGGAGAGGAGGAGGAGGAAGAGGGGGAGGAGCCTTCTCATGAGTGAGGGGCGGCTGCTAAACTTCATATTATCAGAAAAAAGAAAAAAGAAAAAAAGATGTAACTAAACTTGAGTTTGACAAAGTTGTACTTCCAGTCCAAACATCACATTTGCTGCGTGAAATCTGAACTCTGGCTGAACTGAGTGCTGCGCTCAGGCCGCAGCCAGACGGGCGAGGACAGGGCAACAACATCCACAACGATTCCTCTTTTTTCTTTGAGAAAAAAAAAAAGCAGAATGGGAATTTTAAAGACGCTGATGGGCCCCGTCAAATTGCAGCTCCTCACGGGGAAGTTTGCCGTTTCCTCGCCAATAAACTCCGTATCTAATCTGATTACGGGGGATGTCAGGCCGACTGGATCACCGCGCCAGTCGCCTTGGTTTACACGGGGATTATTACACCTCATTGAGCTGCTTAGGGAAGAAAGAAACTGACTCGATTCTTCTACGGCGCCGTGTACGAGCCTTACGTAGACTCTGGGTTCTCTTCAGATTTAATAAATCTCTTGCCTTTTTCCTAGAGGTAGGTAGGTAGGTAGGCAAGCAGGTAGATAGGTAGGTACCAATAAAGTACCTACTTACCTGCCTATCTTAAGATTTCCGTGGAGAGGAACAGTAAGATTTTCGATTGATTGGGGCAGAAAGGGCGCAGTTGGTAAGGGACCTTGTAAGACAGTGGTCTCTAATCCCCTACTCAGTGGGTACCGGGTGGCATGGAAAGGATACATAGCTTACTTCATTTCCGTTGTATTTATGATCTGATTGTGACTGACTTTACGTAGCAAAATGACCAGAGATTCTCCATCACATGATGACTCTCTCACCATTCCTGTCAAAGTCCATCCCTTAGCTGTCCCCGAATTAATAAGGACCCTTTTCCATGGGAGCATGCACCAAGGACGGTTAAGTCTGCCGTACCGCTACACTCTTCAGCGAGAGACTCACACCAAGCCAATCCAAGAAAATGTCTGACAAGCAACCGGTTTGTGGCGCTGTGAAGGTTGGGGACCACTGTGGTAAGGGATCTTGTCTGGGGACCGGAGGGTGGACGGTTCAAGTTCCGAAAGAAACTAGAGGTTGACTGGCTGAAGGTGTCCTTTAGCAAGACACCCAACCTCCAACCCGCTCAGAGATGCTATCCGCATGAGTAGCCCCGTCACTTTTGGGTTCCTAGCCTATTGCCTGTCATCATCGAGGAATGAAGATTGTACCATGTGTGCTTATACGTCCAAGTATGAAAAGTGTGTAAATTGTGTAATTTCCCATCAGAGATCAATAAAGTGTTTCTTCTTTTTCATCTTCATACAGCGGGGCCTCAAAGACGCAGCGTTTCGGGAAGTCTCGGCGCGCGGCCAACGTGCGCCACGTAATTAACATGCATGTGCCGATTTTGTTACATAAAGAAATATTCACCCCGCGCCCGAGCGTAAACAGTGGTGCACTTTTCTTGTCGGCGCTCTGACTGAAAGCTCCCATTAATCAGGGGCCCCCGCAGTGAGCGGAGGGGCCCCGGCACACACGCTGTTCCAGACGCACCTTTGGTGGGCCGGAGCGGCACTTATGTAAACCGTCTGCCGGGCAGCGGGCACAATATGGGAAGATTAATGGGCTGCACATGAGACGCTTTGACGCGCGGAACATTGAGTTGGGTGGAAGTGCGGCTATAAAAGGCCGGAGCCGCAACAATAACAAGCCTTTTCCGGGAGGCGAGGATGTAAAGAAAAACGTCGGCGATGCGGCGCGGCTCCATTCAGGCTTTCGGGGAAAGTTTGATGGGAATCCCTGGAAAGGAACGGGAACACGCCTCCCTCTTTGCTGTTTGGTGGTTTCGGCTGATATAAAGATGAAACAAAGTAGCCTCGGAGAATTGACGCAGCCCGTCAGTTACGCCATCTTTGATGACATATGCCATCTCGTTGTTCGTTGAACTTTGCGTACATAGCAATGACAAGTAAAGCCTAAGTCTGAGTATAAGTGTAAGCCTAAGTCTAAATCATCATCAACGGACGCTGCTGTGTCTGACGCCGGCCAAGTCGACTAGAGGCGGCAAAACAAGACAGTGGCAGCGTTTGTTCCCAGCCAGGTCCAAACGCATCGCAAACACACTCACATGCACATATATGTGTGTGTGTCTGTGTGTGTGTGTGTGCGTGTGTGTGTATATGTTGACTCAGTACATTGTGTTCCTGAAATTTGCATCAGATATTCAGTTGTGGTTTAAAAGCTGGAGAGCTGCCAACATAGCAAAGACCATGACAGATACAGTAGTCTGCAAACACGTGTGAGCACACACACACACACACACACACACACACACATACACACACACACACACAAGCTTTTACCACCCTGCGGGGAACAATAACAAAAATGTCACACTAACGCAACACTCGCTAATTTTCATGTTAACGGTCTGTCACCTGAATCAGCACACACTCACACACACACACACACACACACAGACGCAGATACAAACATGTACGCACCTACACACACCCATACACACGTATGCACACACACATGCATACACGGGTTGTCACATAGCTTAATTAATGTGTTTGATTCCTCTTCCCTGCACGTGATTGTGTTGGAATGTAAATCAAAGGTCATCTGTCGAAAATACTTTTTATTTCATTTCACTTGAATATATTCCTCCTCTGGCAAGCAAGGTTGAACGTGACCTTGAGTAAACACACGTGAAAGGTGTGCCAACGCACAAGTTTTTTATTGCCCCGCTTAGTCGTCTGGACAGTTTTGTTATTCTTCTGGTTCCACCACCTCAGCAGGCTTCAACCCTCAACACACCTTCCTAGCGTTTAGCTTCCGCGTGGAACGATGCAAAGAACTGCACACAGGAGCTTTGGAGGGAGACGGACGTCAGCTGATTGGCCGGCGGCCCGAGGCCTCTCGAAAGGAAGACAAAGTTTGGCTGAATAGATAGTAAACAATGTCGTCCGTCAGCCCGCGTAAACAGGCTTAGCGTAGCCGTTTATAGCGCGGCGTGGCCTCTTCTTAGCGCCGTAAATTCCCAGTTGAAACATTCGTTTAGCACTTCTAGGAAATCTGCCTCTGAACATTCCTGAGTCCTGCGTATAGTCACCATCCGTGGAGTTACAAACGGCTTTAGCATCGACGATAGCACCGCCTTAATCTGTGTTTTTGTTCCCGAACACACGTCCCACTGCCAAGCGCCTCACATGAAGGGAACGGAAAACAACCGAAGAATGAGCGCAGGAACACACACGTTTACCAAAAGTTGGCGGCGGTCCTTCAGGAACAAGTGATAGTGAACACAGTGTTCTCGGCAGATTTGTCTTTTAATGCCACTGAAGCCCTCACATCACCCCCTCGGAGCTCCTCTGCTGCCAGAACACAAATAACCGGGAGTCGCGCCCGTGCTGCCAAGTTCCTCACAGTCACATCCAGGATTTCATCACTTTTAAGGGCGAAAAAAAGAAAAAGAAGAGGACGAGAAAAAAAAAGAATGCAGAAAGAAGCTCAGAGGAAACCGCAGGGGGTAACTTAGGTCCATGTTTGACCCAAATGACACATCGCAAGTGTTGAAGAAGTTTTAAATTGTTTTTGGACCGCTTTGGGTGTTCATCAACCAGTAGGCTATACACCTAGACACACACACACACACACACACACACACACACACACACACACACTACATAAACATCATTGTGCAGTTTGTGTTTATTTGTGGCTTGAATGGAGGCAAACTGTACTGTGGCCATTTTCTTCTCATCTATTTTTTGTTATTTTGGTGGAAAAGAATCGGTTCTCTAATCCTCCCGCAGATGTTCCACACAAAATCTCCCTGTGGTAGTTCAAACTTTGCTGTGCCAGGTTGGGGCACAGCAGGTCCGTGTCGGCGATCGTCTGGATTGTTGACAAACGCTGGATTTCTTTGGTTTGCCACCAAACTGGACCTGGCGCCACTTTAAGTTGCTCCGTTCTGTACAAAATATTCTGTACTTGCATCGTGTTTACGGCACAACAAATGAGTGCAGACAGGACATAAACACAACCTGTGAGTGACCCCATATGTTTCACTGCGGGCTAACCTTTACGCTAAGCGTACGGTAAATATTCACGAGCGGAACGCGAGTGTGAGTCACTGAGCTTTAATACTCCCAGACGGGATTTAGGTAATAGTCGATATAATCAGAAAGTGAGTGTGACGGCCCGTCACGCGGCGGCCCGAGCCCAGAATCAACACATAGAAAACACGTTATTCCATTGAAATAACAAACGTGGAGGTCTGCGCGGCGTCTCGGCGGAGCCGCGGCCTCTCGGAGAGTTTCTCATTCATGGTGTCCGGCCACGATAACGCCGCCAATCAGGAAATTCTCCTTCCCATCTGAGAGTCTCAGCGCCGTTTATGCAGACTGAGCTGATCTGGGAGGAAGATACGGACCCTCACAGCGCCGGCTCGCAGCGGGCCGGCTCACGAGCGGC
Source organism: Carapus acus (assembly GCA_900312935.1). Taxonomy (NCBI): domain Eukaryota; kingdom Metazoa; phylum Chordata; class Actinopteri; order Ophidiiformes; family Carapidae; genus Carapus; species Carapus acus. The sequence goes on from OMPJ01011021.1 coordinate 5,389, forward strand.
GGTGGAGTCGGGAGTCAGGAGGTTTGATGCGGGGAGAACATCCAGAACCCTGGAGAAGCTAAACACTCGTCATGTGTGGAGGCATGTGTGGCCGCCGCAGCTTCAGAAACGTGATTTTATCCCGCCGAGAATAAAGGACACGTGAAGCGTTCTGAATGTGGCTAGGTGGGATTTGTGTATGTGTGTGTATGTGTGTGTGTGTGTGTGTATACAGTATCTGTGTGTGCATGTGTGTGTATGTCTGTGTGTGCGTGTGTGTGTATGTCTGTGTGTGAGTGTGTGTGTGTGGTGGAAAGGGGGTACTGAGCAAGAAAAGAAGGCCACCAGTAAACCTCAGGGACCTCCCAATCAGTTAAACCTAATCCCTCCTGATTGGTCAGGTTGGGGTCAGGAGGACATGGTGTTCTTGCTTTGCACAACACACTAGCGTTCTTACACACACGTACACACACACACACGCGCACACACACACACACACACACACACACACACACACACAGTAATCCAGTCATGCACATTAACAGAACACTGAGGTAATTATCGAGAGAAAGGCATCATGTTCCCAATGATTTATCATCTCATGACTCTCTCCCTCTCTCTCTCCCTCTCTCTGTCTCTGTCTCTCTCCCTCCTTCCCTCTCTCTTTCTCTCTCTCTCTCTGTCAGTGTGTGTGTGTTTTGTCTCTTCAAGCAGGACAGGATCCCTCCACCAATGTCGCCACATTCAGAATCCCACATTGACATGTGCGTAAACAGGCAGATTTGTCTTCCCTCTCCATGTCGTTTCGTCTCACAGGCTGTTCCGCAACCTCTCCGTCTCCACGTGACCAGCTCGGTTCTGGTTCACCGTCCCGGCCCGCGTCTCCGTGCCGGTGGTCCCGTTAATGACCTGCTCAGCTTCAGCAGTCAGAGGTGACGGCTGAGGTATTTGCCCGCCGAGCGCCTGCTCCATCTCACGGCCAAAAACAACGGCAGCACTCGTGACAAATAACCGTCATTACGGTCCAGAGATGAAGATTTATGTTCCACGAGTTCAACCTGAATCAGAAACCAATTATAAACCCCTCAGCTATTCCTGAAAAGAATAAGTCGCAGGCGGCGTGTGCTTCAGGTTGTTAACACTTTGTGTTGTGGTTCTGCAGCATTTTTAGACTTTTTTGGTCTCAATCAGCTTAACAGCTTTCTCTTCAGGGACACAACGTCTGGACGAGGTGGCCCTGTTCTCCACACGCGGTCGGATTAGCCGACGATGTCTGGGCACGAGTTCCTCCTCGGGCGGGAACGCTGAGACACATCCACGTTTCAACAGGAGAACGCCGAGCCAAGCCAAGAAATGGGAAACGGATTATTGCAAAAAGAAAACAAATACAACTGTTGGCACAGTGCGTTGGCCTCTGTACAACATATACGCGCAGGGATTGGAGCAGCGCCTGGGATAAAGAATGAGATCCACCGCTGAGCTCGAATCAAGACACAGTGATGCAATTGGGGGGAACATCTAAGTCAAATCTTGGGCCGTAGTAGAGAACAACAAGGTGTGATCTTGAAGACTGACAGGTTGCGGTTTTTCACACCTACATGGTGAAATCATGGTGGTATAACATGTTCTTCCTCTTCATCTTGGAGAGAGATTTTCTCTGGGTACATTCTGCCCATCCGAGCTTTCAAAGGGCAAAGGCAGGTTAGACAACGGGCAGGTCGCCAGTCCAAGCGGGCTTAGAAAATGATTGAATCAATGAATGAATTAAACTTTGCCCTCATCAAGACTTTAGTTGCCAAGTAATCTTAAAGTTGAGGCTACATCGAACCTTATTTTACAAAATTAACAATCTTAGAACATGAGCAGGGGTGGCACGCAGGTGTTATGGGCTTCTGCTTGCGATGTGTTTGGGGGTTCATGTCCTCTAAGGCTGTTTCCGCTGGCTGAAGATCAGCTTTGCAAGCGGTATGGTGACTAGATAAGATGCTGCAAACCTGTAAAGGTGAATGCAAAATATCACTCCTCCTTCACCTCCAGATGACCCGACGGGTGCCACCTTGAGTTTGGACCTTAGGGTGCATTCGTAGATCTTCAATTTTGTCAAAGTGAGTCCCTCAGAAGACGACGTGGCACTTTGAGGACATGCAGCAGCACAACAACAACTCTGCTTTGAGACTATTTCCACATCCTTTGGATGGTACAACTACACACATTCCGCACAAACAGGTTTTGGGTTTATCTGTGTTGTATATCTGGAGTGGAATAAACAGGGGAAAGGGTGGTATTGATTGCATCAGGCCCCCCTGGGGCTCACACGAGCTGCCGTGTTACTGTCAAACCTCCCCCAAATTTCTTCTTTGTCTGCGCGCATACTTTCCACTATTTACCCGCTTTGTGCAACGTCCCATGACAGAACCAAATATGTACTGGTATTTTGGAGCGTTACCCAACTGGTGAGCTGGCAGCGAGGTGCTGTCTGGCCTCAGCCACCAGGGCCTCTGTGTGGGAAAGTGGGACCACCGGCAGATATCATGCAACACACGGTGATTTGGCAGGACCGGTAAGTACGTCTGAAGCACGAGTTCCTCTGTTGTTGTGCCTGTATGGGAGCACCGTAGAGTTTGGACCTTTTTGTTGTACCTCTTTTCAACAATAACAATAATAACACAACAGAGAAATGACAAGAAGGTGCTGTAGTCTCTTAAATTCCCTTGATGGGGGTTGAGGATCACAGAATCCCTCAAGTAATGGCTCAGTCTTTGTTTTGTTACAAAGAACAGTGTGGATCTTTGTTGGATATGTGAATTTAAGGTGTCAGACTGTGATCACATTACCGTGGCTGACATGTAATCACATTGCAGAGCAGCAAATAGGATTAATACATTTGTAAACCACCTTTGTGAAACCGGAGTAACCTCACATATCGGTGACCTGCAGAAATAATTAGATGAACCAAAAACCTGTTAATGTAATGGTAATACTCAGTATGGGAGACTTTGCAAGGTTCACCAAGCCCCAGAATTTGCAATGTTCCTGAACAGGAAGGACCAAAATGTGGGATGACAAACATGGAGACGGAACACTGGAGGCTGCCAACGCGCTTTTGTTTTGTTTTGCGTGATGAAACACAAAATGTTCTCGTTCTTCAAATTCTTAGGCTTGGGATTGCAACTCCTGTCAGTGGGCCAAAACACACCACAATTCCTCCAAAAATGCAGCGTCCCCGTCCCCTCCCCCGTCCATCCCAGTCCCCCGCAGGTCGCGGCCCTGCCTCTAATAAGTAATCTGCGTCCTGCTACGGGCCAATCCCAAGATAAAGCCCGACTGTGTTTTTTTGGGACGAGGACCAGAAAAGCTTAACTGCACCCAAAGAGCATCATGCTTGACTTAAGTTACAGGAACAAGGATTGGATTAGTTTACACTCTCCCTCCTGGCTGCTTTGGTTCTCTGGCAAGATTAAACCTCGCGGGATGATAGATCACCAAATCTCTTCTAAAAAAAAAAAAGACAAAACAAAACAAAAAAAACCCCCAACAAGCACAAAAAACAACCTACTTCCGTTTGTGGGATTTGTTTACAGGTGATGAATGGCCTCTGTTTTTACGTAATACCCGCTGAGATCTTGATCCCTCTCTGTACGTGACAATCTCCACCCAAACACCGGCTTTGTCCAGGTCTAAATTTACCAACGCTTGTTTACTCCTTCTGGCCATGTAAAGGATGCTAGACAGGATTAATTGGACGTCCACGTGGAGGCGAGCAGAAATACTATGTGGGTGCTGGAGGAACAAAGCGGTAATGAGCCGCGTATTCGGTGGTTTTATGTGGGGCCTTTAGCTGAGTAAATAGCTTTGACTGTCAAAGGTTCCCCGTTCCTGGATCTTGGATTCCAGACCTTCACAGCTCATAATGTAGCCATTATCGAATGAAATGCCTGAGTTAGCCATCAGTAAAAAGGCAAAGAAGGTTCAGCCCACGGCCAGAGCTGTCCAGTTGTTGACCCCAAAGTCTACAAATCACCAAAATGTCATCAAGGCATTCGGGACGAGCAGAGAATGAGGACCAGGTGTGTGGAGGTGGCGAGTGATTGGTTAATTGGGAGAGTGAAGGGAGGCAGGACTGAGGTTCCACAGGCACACACACACAAGCACAATGATTCACATCCAGATGAAGGCACCCAAGCAACAGAGACGATGAGTAAAGCTGGATATTGGCGTGTGGAGCTCTTCCTCCGCGGAGGCGTGCGACCGCCCCGCCTCCAAACGCAGCAGGTCCACGTGAAGCGGCGAACTGTCTCCATTCAGAACATTTGTAACTGGAGCCCACATGAAGTCGAAGTTCCTCCGCAGCCTCCTGGTGCCACGATTAAAAACACTCATCTGGAGCGCTCCAAAAATCTGTTTCAGCTTTCCTTATGTTTCTTTACATTCGTTCCCACCCGCATCTTAAAGCAATTACAACTAACCGAGTTCCACGCGTTGGTCCCCATCGCCACAAATCCAGTGTGACGTCGGTGTCCTAGTTACTGCTGCACTCGGACCAAAAATCAGTGCAACATGAACTCTCATGTGAAATTCCGGGGCCGGATGGACGGCCCGCTGTTTGCGTCTCCAAAGTGCTAATGGTTAAATTGAGCATGAAGAATGCGGTATTGTGAATGTTCCTGTTTACTGTGCACATGTAATGTTTTGAAAGGCTGTAAAGTCTATTCAGGGCTGGTGTGGAGGTCTGCGTGTCACGCCATCCCACTAATGAGCAGCCAAAGCTGCAGCCGCTCTCCGTGTTACCCGACACACAAGAAGAAGCACCTGGTTGTGCGATCTCAGGCCACTTATTTGTTTGTTTGCGCGACGCAAGACAAACGGGGGACAGCGGAGGATGAAGGAGGAAAGGCGGGCAGCCACTTCCTGCATGCAGAGCGTTGAAGATTTGGTTTCTGAGCACGATCTTCTGACTTTATCTGATCCAGATGTGTCCCGACTCTGACACACGTACGTGCAGGAGCATCGGGTTTCACCGTCAACCCCCACCCCCCCGCGAACCCTCACGCCAGCTTCGTTTTTTGGAGTCGGTTTGGCGTCCACGTGAAGTCCCGATCCTGGTCCAACCAGGACAAGATATTTGTTTTTGTTTTTCTGATGTCCCTGCCTGCTTTGATGGGACTGAATAGGAGGTCCCAGGCCAAGAAACTACAAAGCTCGGAAGCTCCGCCGCCACCATCCGGTTTGTGGAGGTGGAGGAAAGCGCTGACACACTGACCTCAATCTGTCTCTGCATTCGTCAGCCACCAGCAGGGGCCTTGGTCACAGGGTCGGGAGGCCCACGGGGGGCCCGATCGAGGGGGAGGCCGAGGTCAAGGGCTTTGAGTTAAGCTGGTTAACCACAGCTTCCACTGTACGTTACAAGTCTCTGCTTCCATAACTGCTGATCTGATTAGTTTCCTCCACTTTGACCCGAGTCGGCCTGGGCTGACCCACGATACTACGATACTTGTGATTCACGGCTGTTGTGAAAGTTGTGAAATTCACGAGACTTGAACTAAGTTTCTGCCCAGATTCCACCAAACCAGCTGTTTGTTCCACTGGAGCTCAATTATTACAGGTTGTCATGGAGGTTAATCAGCCGTGAATGGCTGCAAATGCTGATCGGGCTGAAATTTGGCCGTGATTGCACACATGCAGCCATCAACCGCACAATTTAAAGCTACATGCACCATGTCTTGTGTGTGTGATTCCACACACACTAACACACAACCTACCCACCGACCCTCTACCCATCATAACGGCGTTTTTGCTGTGTTTATGTGTTTTAGGAAAAACTCCTGGTCGGGTTCTGTGTCGGGTTTCTAAACGGTGTCACGATGTTCTCCTGCAGGAAACAGACACCCAGTGTTTGGTTGTTTTTGTGTGCGACATGAGAGGAGGAACAGTGGAGTTACACAAATGAAAAGAACCTCAGAGATGAAAGAAGGAAACGGGAGATAAGCTGGAAAGGGACGCGAGTCAAAGACGGATGGGAAACAGGAGGAAGCGCAGAGGGAGCCTAGGGAGGAAGAGCTCTATCGGTCAGATCTGCAAACATCGTCGAGTTTGGGGAGGAATCGTCGTTAGCGGTCATTAGCTGATTAGCTTCCTCATTAGGAGAACAGGAAGTCGGGATAATTTGGGAAACTGCGCTGCCGCAAACAAACCATCCCAGAGACGGTTCGGGCGAAGTTGTGTCGCCTCGCTCTCCGTTGTTTGGTCTCGTCTTTCGTGGGATCCCGTTGTGGAGGACGACTCCGGCTCCAGATCCGACTCCGTCTCCGGCTCCGACTCCAGCTCCAGCAGAGGATGACCTTAGACAGCCTCCAGTCACCTGTCTCACCTGACGCAGCGGTGACGGGCTCGCCCCCGCGGTTACCATGGTTTTTATCGCCCAGCTGCTTTCAGCTGCGTGGGGAACAGCTCACGTTATCCATCTGCTCAATTATTCGTGTTGTCGCGCCCTCCGAGAAGCGCGAAAATAGATCCGCGTCGCACAATGACGACAAAGGGACATTCAGCCCATTATCGGATAGATTTAAAGGTTACAGTATCGCGCCTTTGTCTGTGGGTTTGAGATTCAGATTCAGGCGGGCAGATCTGACGCCATGTAAGGAGGCCGAGC
>OMPJ01011023.1:0-12192 GCA_900312935.1 Carapus acus
TCTCCCGCTGTTTTATGTCCCCAGGTCCAACCCCGAGCTATGCCCGTCTTCTGGCGGCGACTCTGACGGCGAGGTCTCCTCCTCCCAGTCCTCCTCGCGGTTGCAGGACCGCCTTTGCGCCGTTCGTTCCTTCATCCTGGCGGACGCGGCGCTGTACGGGCAGATCCTTCGCTACAGGCCCGTCGTGCTGTCGCAGCTGCAGCAGCGGCTCAAGGACGCCGGCATCCGGCTGGGAGCCACCAAGCTGGCCGACTACCTCGACTCCCAGTGCATCACCTTCACCACCGCCACGCCCGGGAGGCCCAACAGGGGGCGCCGGAGAGCCAAGCCGAGTGGGAGAGAGGGGGCAGCAAAGAGGGGGAGGAGGAAGGGTGCGGGTGCAGGGGAATAGTGACCGCACACACACGCAGCTGTTTGGACTTATTCACTGTTTTTTGACCGTAATTGCACATTTAAATTACGCTTAGCTATGATATGTTTTAATGAAAGTGACGCAACGGAACATTTTACTGAGTTTTAATCAATGTAAACATTGTGAGAATAAATGTGTTTGTCATTTAGCTCGGGAACTCTCCATCACTCTGTTGTGTGTTAACATACATACAAATAACTTTTCCATGTGGGGACTTAGTTTTATTTTTTGACTTTTTTTCTTACTTTTTAACAATTTTCTATCCAAAGATCAACCAAGAAACAGACACAGCAGAGCAGAGGAGGCCGCCTCTCCAAAGACGGGCCAGAAAATTCTCGCAGGTCTGCTCTCTAAATATCAGAAAGTAGAAACAGAGGAGGAGAGAGAGAGAAATGTCAGTCCTCAGAAGCTCCGCCTCCAGTGGGCGGGGTCACGGCTCACAATCGGGCAGGTGCGAGTCGTCCTGGGCGCAGGTTTCAGCTCAGACTGTGCCCCCGTGTGGCCTCCTCATGCTCCAGCTCAAGCTCTTCTCTCCACAACCCCCGTAGTGCCATCTCGTAGCCACTGGGGGGGCGCTCTCTCTCGTCAGCGCGGCCCCCCCTGTCTCAGCCCTCCAAGGCTTCGTGACGCTCATGACAGGTTGGCGATGTTGGCGAGGAAACGCTGAGCCCACCACTCCTCCAGGTCGATGGGGACAAAGTCTGCAGGGACAATAACAACAGTTTTCCACTCTTGTTCTAGGAAACATGGCCGAATCTGTGTTTGTTTTTTTCCTTATTTTCACACTTTAGCTCGCAAAGCTAACTGGGTAACAAACAAATAAATATCGGGGGCAGGGACTGTGTTGGAAAGCAGGCGGAGGACGCCATGATGGCGCTGTTACCGCGTGTCGTTAAGGTCAGAGGTCGGGAGGGGGCGGAGCTTCTGGCACTCACTCTTCATCGCTGGGCTCGGGCTCTTCTCCGAATACTGGACGGGCCCCTGGAGACCGACCGCCTCGCCCACGTCGCCATCCTTCCCCAGCTTCTGCTCCACCTCCTGCCAAGCTGCACGTGATAACACACACACACACACACACGTATAAACAAGATGTTGCATCATATCTGCGTCAAACTGGCTGCAGGTTTCTGTCCTTGACCTTTCTGACCTCACATGACCAGATGGTAATGGACGCCAGTTTCTCAGCTGTGGATCAAACCCCACCCCCACTGACACACACTCTCAAGGGGTTTGTGTCTACACTCACACACACAAACTCTACTGATTTACAGATCATGTGTATGGACGAGAATTGGGGCCAAATGTGAGGCACAGACACTAACAGCTGACTGATGGTGGCGCTGAGGGGGCGGAGCTTAACCTCACAAATCCCACCTCTTCCTCAAGTACCTGGAGGCAACTTCTCAGGCGACACAGGTACATTCTGGGTAATCAGCTGTGAGGGGCAACAATAGAGAACCAGAAAGAACGGCGTGTTGTGCTCCACTCACAAGACAAGTGTGTGTGTGTGTGTGAGTGCTGGTATGAGAGCAATTTAAGTTATTGATTTGCACCTTTTATTGATTTTGCTTTCTTGCGTAACAACTTTACACCACCGCCGACACAATTGCTCAACTTCTACGTGGAAAATTTTTTATTATTTATTTCGCAAGCATGTCCGCAGTGTGTTCATTGATAAGTGTTTTTGTGTGTGTTTGTGTGTGTAGCCAATCAGCTTGCATGTAAGGACATTCAATTCTTCTCTTCATCTACATAACAGGCAGATTGTCCTCCTGCCAGATAAGGTCACATGTAGCCCCGCCCCCTTGTGTCTAGGCCCTTCCCACCCTTCATCCCCGCCTCCTTCCCAAGGTCCTGACCTTCATAGACGAAGCGGACGTTCTCCTCGTGGGCCGGCGTGAAGCCCTCGGCCGGGCTGTCGGCCTTCCTGGTGGACGTGGCGCTGTGGCGTTTGCCGTTAAGGCGGTTGAAGACGATCTTGGGCGGCGGAGAGCTGCAGAGGTCAGAGGTGGATTCATCAGCACAAGGAGGAGATCAATCACACAGTTTGGACAAATGGAATTAAAAAAGACACAGACACAATGTGGTTGCTAGGGTGACAGTGGGATGATGGACGATGGACAGGGCGTAACTGAGTTCCGCTTCATTCTTCGCAATGTATTTTTCCCTCACTGGAGGTTTAACACCGCAACACAATTGATGAGTATTTGAGTAACACTGATACTTGAGAATTATTGCAAATAACTGATCCTCCTGCTGGTGGCACAACTATTAGCAACTCATTACCAAAGAGACATTGTTTGAAAAATGTCTTCACAGTGTCTCAGGGACTCTTGCAATAAGGTGTGTACTAATTTTCAAAAGTGAAAGTAAAGCATTAAAAAGTTAGCAGCTGTTTTTTGATTGTTGGTCACTAGCTTCTCTCGGGGTCAACCTGTTTTCACCCACTGACCTGAGTCACCAATTAACTCGGTCACCGGTTAATCCGTGACACATGGCGCCGTTCTGCTGCCTGTGCGTCCGTAACTGTGACATCTTTGGCAACACGGGGGCTCAACCACAGTGTAAACAAACACACACACACTGACATAAGACTGTCAAGGTGTCTGCCTATGGAACCAGACCCACACCCTGTCCGAGGGAACTAGAATGTCAGCGCGACTATGGGGCGAGACGTTCAATGTCAAAACCGAAACAAACGCTGAGGCTCATCGTGTCCGACAATGGAACCAGTCATTCTCGGTCTATGATAATAGAGCGAGACAGACATGCTGTCCAACTATGGACAGACGCATGAAGTTCAACGCTCAAGAGAGAGACCATCATCGTGTGCGACTATGAAACTATGAAATAATGCTGTCTGACTACAATACCAGACATTTGATGTGTGCCATAGTTGGGCGATTTAGTCCGACTATGGAACCAGGCGCCTCAAATTAAAATCTAATGCAACTTTCATGGTGTCCGACAACGGGACCAGACCGTCAAGCTAGCCATGCATTTGATCTAGTCGTGTCCGACTTTGGAACCAGAGACCCCAAATTAAAGATCAAACGCAATGGTGTGTCCGACAATGGACCCCTCCCCCTCCCAATTTTATCCATGGTATCCGACAATAGAACCCCTCCCCGTCGTGTCCGACTATGGAACTACACACTCAGGCTAGCCATGCAATAGAGAGTGTATTTGTGTCCGACTTTGGAACCACAGTTGTTGTGTCCGACTATGGACCCAGAGTTGTTGTCGTGTCCGACTATGGAACCAGAGGCCCCAACTTGAACAGTCCAACGAGACCGTCACGCTGTCCGACAATGGAATCAGAGGCGTCATCTCGGCGTTACATGATCGCAGCCTCTGCACACGTGTGGGGTATTTCGAGCTCACAGTGCGTGCAAAGTCGACGCACGAACGCAGACGTAAACACACACACACGCACAACCACATTAGGGGGGTGACTTACGCGAACCAGGTCGTCGATTTGAGCTTCAGGTCGTTGGCTTTACTCTCGATCTGCTGTGACGGACCTGCAGGCGCAGAGGTGCGAAGATGAGGGCCGGGCAGCGTCACTTGGGCGCTTGGGTTTGCGCAGTTTCCCTTTTTCCTGCCCTCCTCCCCCGTGCAGGTTATCAAACCGCGGCGGCGCGTTGCATCATGCGCCCCGGCCGGCCGCTCACCTGTCCGCCGCTGGGTCACCAGTTTGCTGGGTCCTCTGCTGATTGTGTACATCATGGGAGCGGCACATACACACACAACACACTCATACACAACACACACGCACAAACTTCGCCCTTTGCGTCTTTCCGATCACTTTCCCGGGCTAGCCGGTGGCAGAGGGACGGTTACGACACGCCGGCTCAGTGTGGGAATACACCCCCCTCCACCTCCAGCGCCTCTACCCCGGATCTCGTTTCCACTCCCGGGCCGAGACCTTCAGCCCGTCGCCCGGCTTGCAATACCCTGGTGGCCGCCGTGAGGTGCCGCTCGCCCCGGTGCGCCCCTCCGCTCCGGCGGCGTGTAGGTCATCCAAGGAGACGGAGCGCCGTCACTCGCACCGGCTACGGCTCCGGGCACTGCGGGTCGGACCGGCCGGGGAGGCAGCGACGCTGTGGCCGGACGCGGGAGGTCCGAGCGGCGGGCCTGAGAGATACGAGCCGCCGCGGAGAGCCGGGCGGAGAGAGCAGAGTGGAGACAACCGGGCAGAGGGCACCGAGGAGCCGAGTTTCGTAAGGACGGACGGGCAAGCAGGCAACACGCTGGGAAACGTCGAGCTAGATCTCGTGCTAACATTCTACTTCCTGTTTTGATTTTAAAATAAAAGCAGCAGTGCGGTTCACCGTGGTTAGACCTCGTGGTGGAGTCAAGATTTGAGAATTTTATTGATCACAAATGAAAGTGTCAATGCTTGTGAAAATATGAGGCAGATAGATAGATAGATAGATAGATAGATAGATAGATAGATAGATAGTGTTCAAGTGTCAGCAAAGCAAGATTTCTGCTTGTCCAGCTTCCCCAATTCGGCCAAAACTGAGTTTATTCACTTCACGTTTGCTTTCATCCAAGCCCACAGCTGTACAACGGCACATTTTCAACTCGTTCGACATTATTTCCAAAATAATTTCCCCTCTCTTACAGTACTGCGAGTTTTGGCGTCATTAAAAAGTCACGCTTTTATTTTGAATGTCAGTTGGTCCCGGTTCTGCCTCTTCCTCCCCTCCTCGCCTTCGGTGGGATCATAAATTCCAACTTCCCAGTTCCAAACAGAATGCACCCGGGCAACCCCGTCCCGTGACGTCACATAACGCCCCCTCAGCGGCGACCGGGGGGCGTGGCCTCGGTTTCACCTCTCACCTATTACACCACATACGGGGCCCGTGTTTACATTGGCGATAAAAAAGAAATAAAGCGACTTTTCACGGCCACAGAGCGCCATCAAGGCCGCGTGTCCTTGGACTCCACCTTCATCATCGTCATCACGTTATTTTACTTTGTTTATATCCAAGTTACCATCCAGTGGCCTGCTGATCAGAGCGGCTCAGACGGAATTATCATCTGTGCTGAGCGGGTCAAAGGTCAGCAGAGCTCATCAGTGTGTGAGTGGCTCATCTGATCTAATCTTCAGCGTACACACGTTACAAACACATTGTTTATCCCAAAGAAGCGCCAATTCACGGGCGAGAAGAATCCCTGCATCGCCACGCCTGTCTGACACACACAAACACACACTAGAGATCTCAGCACTCTGTTACTTCAGAATTTATTACATTTATTTATCAAACTCATTAACAATGACACATGACGACTGAATGCACTTTATATTGTTACTTGTGCAAAAAGTTTACATTTCATGAATCTGTCAGGGCGCGCGCACACCCACAAGTACACATGCGCACACAAAAAACTTCCGCCCTGAGTACTTTTCGATTCAAGTACTCGGATACTTGATTTGTTCATTCACTTACATTATAACAGGCATTGCGTGTAACGGATTAACAAATAAACTTTGCCTCACTTGGCCTCAGTTAATACTTAACTGCCTATCACACACTCAGGTTGTGTAGAAGCAGGGCACACACACACACGTGCGTGCGTGCGTACACGCACACACACACACACACACACGGCAGGAGCAGAATGCATGAAGGGCAAAACTGCACATTTGGAGGATTCAGCAAATGTTCCCAGAGCCCTCGAACGTCTCACCAGTAGGTGAGACCTCCATTGATTCCTCTCCTCCATGTCGATGAGAATGAGGGCAATTATTGCACAATATTCCTGATTCGTAGAATCTTCAGGTTCTCTGAAGTACTTCATCATTGAGGTTAAAAAGAAGTAAAAAAAAAAAAAAAAAAACTTTCCCCACGTCTTTGCAGACCATGTGATTCAGGCATGTACGAAAGTGTTTGATGTAAAACTTGTGAAAACACAACACTAGTGTGACAGCTGCATGGGACAGCTGCACGGAGTGTGTGTGTGTGTGTGTGTGTGTGTGTGTGTGTGTATGTATGTGTGTGTGTGTGTGTTTGAGTCATAAAGACAAGGAGCTGTGTGTTTGACAGCAGCAATGTGACCTGAGCAGGTGAGTTACAGTACCTGGTGTGTGTGTGTGCGTCAGTGTGTGTGTGCGTCAGTAATGAGGCTCACAGTCCTCCACCAGGCTGTCGGTGATGTAGTTGATCTGCAGCGTCTCGTGGTAGAACTTCTTCTCTGTGGCCGTGTTGATGGTCCAGGCCACGACCTCCACCCCCCGCTGAGACCAGAAGTGGACGTAGTCCCTGCAGACGGAGGACAGGGACACAGCTCAGGGACAAGGTGGACGACGGACAGCCCTAACCCTACCCCTGAACCTACTAGCCTAGCATTAGCTCGACCACGACACCAACCGCTGCCCGATGGGCGGGACACTTACGGCGAGACGAAGTTCTTCTGCATGAGGAAGGCGGAGATGCCGCAGAACCTCCAGAGCAGGTGGTGGTGCGCCCAGTGCTGCAGGACGTCCAGCAGCATGGCCAGGTGGTGTTTCCATGGCGACGAGAAGCGGGGGGTGCCGTCGCCCAGGTGGCTAAGGCTCCACGGCCGGTGGGTCAAAGCCGTCACCACCTCGGGGTCGCTCTGCCTCATCTGAAGAGCACGGGACGACGGATGTGAGACACACAGACACAGACACAGACAGACAGACAGAGACACACACACACACTTACCCTGTAGATGACTTTGGGCTCGAAGGAGCAGACGATGCTGCTCTCGTACAACTCTGGATGTTTTTGGTACAAAGCTTTCAGGGCAGCAGCTGCCTGCAGTGACAAACACACCACCTGTCAATCTAATGTTTTACTGTGTGTGTGTGTGTGTGTGCCCATGTGTGTGTGTCCTTGCAGCTGTCTGTCCAACCTGCCAGCTGTGTTTGCTCACTGACGCTGTCTGAGCCACCAGCAGCTCCCTGCTACACACTCGACCATCGACCAGCTTTGTTCAGTTATTGACGTGTGTGTGTGTGTCGATTTATCGATCAGTCAACAAGGTAATCAGTCAAGTAATTTCTGGATTTTCTCCCTCATCAGACCAATCGGCTGGCGGTTCCGTTACGAAGAAATAAACCAGTATTTACCAGAGCAGAGCGAGACCTTCAGACTATTCGCGTCAAAACATTGTGAAACTCTAATCAATTCACGTCTTATACTGTAAATAAACAAACATTGTTCTGCACTGTTGCAATAAACACACACTCTCTCTCTCTCTCTTGTTAGGCAACAGACCAAACATGGCGCGACCTACCTGGTCCGCGTGACCTTTGACGTCAAAGTAAATGACGAGCTTCAGCCGGAGACACTCGTCCACCGCCTCGTCCAGGGTCGGGACCTTCTCGCCCGCAAACTGGTGCCTGGAAGGGACGCAGGGGTCAAAGGTCAGCAAGGAGAAGACTCGCACAGTCTGTGTCTGTGTGTACAAGCACGTGCTCACCTGAGCCGATGTTTGGCAGCGGCGTCCAGCGCCCTAAGCTGGGCGAAGGTGGTCTGGCTGAGGGGCCCCGACCCGTTGGTGGTGCGGTCCACCGTGTCGTCGTGCATCAGGACGGGGACGCCGTCAGATGTGAACTCCAGGTCCAGCTCCACGCCGACCGCCCCGTTCTTGCTGGCCTGGGAGGGGTGGGGGACAACAGCAGCTAGACTGAGAGGGATGGTTGCTAGGATGGTGGTGGGGGCGGACATGATGTCTGGCTGGAAACAATGGCTGCCAGGCAAGAGGGGAAGAGGAAAACCACAGAGAAGCTTCCTGAATGGAGTTGGACAGTGAGACACGAGGACAGTGGGTGTTTCAAAGGGGAATTGGAAGGACAGTGGGAGGTGGAGAGTGATAATAAGCTGTGGCGCCCCCTGGAGGAGGCAGCCAGAGGGAGAAAGTACATGGTATCCAGATTGAAGTGATGTACAAATGACATATATCCATAATACAAGACACTTTAGGACAACATCAGAAACACACTGTGCTAAAGAAAAAAGGTCTTAGTACCTAAACCTGATGGCAAAGTGCGCCATAAAGTACGAACACTGGGCTCCTAACCACAACAAATAGCCAGGAATACCTTAAATTTGTACATTTTGTGTAATGTTTTTTTTCCCAAATGAATGTTACGGTTAGAAATTAAATTGAGAGTCAAAGCTGAAACAAACTCCAAGTAGCAGCGTGTTGTGTTTACATGCTAGCTAGCTAGCCAGCTGTGCTGAAGTATGTGTGTCGTTGGAAGTTGTAGCCATTTACAAACATTCTTTGTGAATGGCCACATTGACAAACTATTAGAATTTGACTTTGTGAACAATCTCCCACAATCATGCAATCACTCACGTACCTCTCGAATGGCAGCAAGCGTGTTCTCCGGCGCATCGTGCCCTCCGCCCCGGTGCGCGATGACAGACGGCCGGCCGGGGTCCTCCGGGCCGGCGGCCGGCCGCAGCACAGCCAGGGCTCTGCTCACGGGGACCTGCGGGAAGCGGAACATGGCGAGCAGCAGGTGCACGGCGGCGGTGAGGCCCACGGACCACAGCGGGCTGCGGGAGCCCAGCAGCAGCAACGAGAACAGAGCCGCAAGCAGAACCGCCTCGTCCCCGGCCTGGTGCATAGCGGCCCGCGCTACACCTTCACCGGCCTCCGGCGTAACGCGGACCGAAGTCAGTTGGTCAGTAAGGACCGGGTGGGACGCTTCCCAAACCGGAAATGAAAGCCTAACGGACTATGTAACTTCCGGCGGAAATTACGGCACCGAATCAGTCATAAATTCCAAATGTTTATTGCACAGATTAATAAATAAAGCGTCAAGGTGATGTGTTTCTATTTTTACAAACATAACATATAATGTATATGTATACATTTACCAGTGGAGGGAGAAAACTCGTTTTTATTTTCATTAGTCTGAGTGGAAGTGTGTTGTCTAATGAGCTGCCTATCTATCTATCTATCTATCTATCTATCTATCTATCTATCTATCTATCTATCTATCTATCTATCTATCTATCTATCTATCTATCTATGTGCATGACAGTAGATAGACAGATTTTTCTCAATTTATATATCATGTCTCTCAATATGGATTTGTTTGGTCCATTGAAGAGCACGATTTCTTCACTGTTCTCCTACTTGTTTGAAAAAAAGAAGAAAAGGCATGAGACAAAATAGAGGCCCTGGAGGTACCAAAAGTTTTGATGTTGGTTTTTTTTTTTTTTTACGATCCGCCACCAGATGGCGCATCAAATCCAGCGCTCTGATCGAAGCTTTTCCGGGTCAAAGTGAAATTCGACTTTAGCACTCTTAGCTAACACCTAAAGTCATGCCTGTGCTCTGATTTATGCTTTGATTGAAAAATTTCTCTCCCTCTCGTTAAGTTATTGCATCTTCAGACATGGTGAGCCTCTTTCTAGTGACTTTTTCTCGCGACGCTTTGCGCGGTTTAGAACGAGAAAAGCAAAAATGATGTTAAAGCTACCGCTAACAATCGGAAATGCAAGATGGCAGTGCTCTGTTGTTAATATTTCTGGGGTTGTGTTGAGCACTTTGAGGATGATTTCAGCGAGTAGTTTGTCCGCATGGCCAAATGGCTCAAGGAAATGTTAAATTTCAATAAACCCTTTCGTATGTTCATCGGGCTCCATAGCTCAGGGGTTAGAGCACTGGTCTTGTAAACCAGGGGTCGCGAGTTCAAATCTCGCTGGGGCCTCACATAATATTTTTCACTCTCAGTTTTTCAGAACTAAAAGTATCTTTTCATGTCTAAACGTAGCAGGATATACATTTAATTCTGTCCTTCGGAAACCAAACGCATGAAATCGATATCACATGGCTCCTCTGCAAATTAGACAAAAATTGGATCTACTGCCTCATAATTGTAATTAAGACAATTCTGTTGTTAAACCTCATTTGGTTAACTATTTAGTAATTATTGGGTAATTATCTGAACATTTATGTCAGAGTCAGAATTTTTTTCTGATGTTGCTGGTGAGGAGGGGATGTAAACAGATAAATAGGTCCATTATTTTGCCGATTTTGCTATTCTCAAATTTTGAATGATAATCTGTCCTCAAATGTCTTTGGTCTCAGCAGGGTTTGTTGCTGCTGCCCCGAGTCTCCTCCAGGTTGTGGCGCTGTAGCACACAATCCGTCACGCTTCCATCCTTGACGTCTGTCTCCCCAGTTGGACACACACTCCCCCCTCAGCGGCGGCCCCTGCTACCACTCCTGCCCCAGCTGGCAGCTCGAGCGTCCTACTGCGACCTGTCCGCCCTCAAGTACAGCACCATCTATAGGCTGCCCCACATCCAGCTGCTGTCGGTGGTGTCCCGTCTCAAGATCTTCCAGACGGCCTTCACCGTCCTGATCCTGCCCCCGGCCTACGTCCTCCACCTGCAGGGCCACGTCCCGCTCACCACCGTCTTCTACGCCACAGGCGTGGCGGCGTTTGCTGGCGTGATGTTGTACACGGCCAGCCACTTCTTCAGGCGCGTGGTGGGGATGATGTACCTGGACGCGTCTCGCTCCGTCCTCAAGGTGTCCCACCTCACCTTCTGGGGACGCCGCACCGACGTCTACCACCCCGTGGCGGACATCATGACCGTGGAGGACACTGGCGACACCTTCGCCGAGCCCATTCTGAGGCTGAGGACGTACAGAGGACGGGACACTTTGTATTTCTCCACTCGCTTTGGACAGGTGGTGGACAGAGACGGATTCCAGAAGGTGTTTGGGACGCTAAAGTGACACACGTGGCAAACTCATCGGAATGTGGGCACAAGTCATAGAACAGCGTCAAACTAAGGAGTGAGAGACGCAGTGTCATTACCCGCTTGACTACAAGATGGCAGTGTGGGTCCACAGTCCTCTCCTGGTTAACGCCGTTAGCTCAACGTCATCAGAGAAAACTATAAAAAAGTGAAACAGATAAAAGCTCAGTGACTGAAACATGAGGAACATGAAAAGTGTTGTTTTGTTATGATAATTATCACTCATATATGCTATTGTGTAATATATTCTTTTGTTATGATAACTACACCTCCCCCTTTTGCCCTTTTGCTTCTGTAAAGACTGAATAAAATGTTTGTGAGGATTATTATGGAATGTTCTTTCTGGTAACAGTAACCTAGCAACAAGCACACCGATGTGTTTTCACAGTTTCCGGGAGAGTCGAACTTGACTCAATCACAGATTTTACACAATCGCATTAACAATCTAAATGACAAATATCAATCTTTCAAGTATAGAGCAGAAAACACACGTAGAACCAAAGCTCTTAGACTTGTTTAGCTGAGTCCAAAAGGAGCACTAGTTCCTCCCGCTTTCTGCCGCCCTATGAAATGATATCTTATTATAAAATTCAGCCGCTAGATGTCGCCACATCCTAGATTTTGAGAATACTAGGAGCTGAGCCGGTTTGCCTCGCAAATTCAGAATCGGTGGGAGTGTGTGTGTGTGTGCGCGCGCGTGTGTGTACATGAGTGTGTGTTTAAGGAGTGCATCAGCCAAACGGACTATTTCAGTTTGCGGTGGAAGTGCAGAGGTCTCCATTTGTGACCTTTGACCCTTTTAGCTCTGAGTACAGTTCCTGCACTTTTGTCTCATAGTAAAAATAGATAGAAAGATAGATAAAACATAAATAAATGAGTAAGAAAGTACATTCATACATTTATCATCACTATTACTATTATCATTATAAATAGTGGTTTGTAATATGTGACAACAACAATAGTAACAACAACAAATGAAATTGAATTGAATTCATCTGTAGCAGCATTTACACC